>PVJH01033258.1:0-21751 GCA_004026705.1 Nesogale talazaci
GAAGCGACATGCAAGAAGAACGGTGAGCAATTCATTTTAAGAATTTACTCTAGATGGGTTTGCATGAATTGATGAGATCCATGGCGACCAGGAAATGTGAAGAAGAAACATCCAGCACACTGTTAAGGATTGCAGCTTGACTGGCTAGAGAGAAGGTGGAAGCATCCTCCAACAGAGGGAAATGTGAGAACAAGACCACGCGCATGATGAAGATCACTTGGATCCATGTGATGTAGGTGAATTTCGATGTGCTTCTGGCACATCCAGGTGGACAGCTATAAAAGATAATTCCATTACCTTTCATTTCCATTTTTCCACACACCTTATGAAGGCCTTTGCGTAGCAGTAGTAGATCTAGAATTCAGGAAAGAGGTTTCAGTTGAAGAGAAAACCTTGGACGGCATCTGCATAAGCCTAAGACCGTTATCCCGGGTGACTGGGCTCATTCTGACTCCTACCTGTCTCAAGGGTGACAGATTAGAGCTATGAGTCATAGGATTTTCAATCGCTGATTTTTTTTTCTGAAGTAGACAAGCAAACCTTCCTTTCGGAGGCATCTTTGTGTGGATTTGAATGACCCTTTAATGGTTTAGTTAGCAATTGAGTGTATTAACCACTGTACTGTTTTGAGACTGTGTCTTAATATCTTAGTCTAAGACCAAGGTCTTTGACATAATATAGCTCAAAAAAACCCCAGTGTTTTCTTCTCAGGTCTGCCTCCTGTGTCAGTCCTATATAGGTAGGCACACCAACTGTGACATGGTCGAAACTGATAAAAATAATAATAACCTCCTCCCCCCAACTATCATGGTCCCAACTCTACCTTACAAATCCAGATGGACTGGAGAAGGTATACTAGTAGAAAGGGGAGCTGGAGATATGGGGAACCAAGATGTACAAGTCCCTTCGGGCCAGTGGTGAGATTGGAGGTGCAGGGTGGGTGGAGAGAAGGTGGGGTGGAGAGACAGAACCAACTGGAAGGATATACACATAAGCTCCTATTGGAAGGATGGGAATCAAAGGAGTAGGTTTGGGGAGAGGTCGGGCAGTGTAAGATAATACAGAACAATAATAATTTATAAAGTATTGAGGGCTGGTGGGGAAAGGAGAGCAGGGGAAGAGGAGAAAGGCTGGAAAAGCCAAATCAAGGGCTCAAGGGGAAAAGCGGATGTTCGGAGAATGATGACAGCAATGAACATGTGAAGGTGCTTGGCACAATTTGTTTATTTATGTATTGTGAAAAATGGTGTACGAGCCCCCAATAAAATGATTTTTAATTTAAAAATAACCATAAATAAGAAGTAAAAATGTTTAAAAAGAGAAGAAATTTACAAAAATCCTGGGTCTGTTTGCTGGGCTTCATGACTGTCCATGAGTTGCCCCTTCTGGCCTGGAGCGCCCTCTTGGGGGCTTCTCAGGGGCTTCATACATCTGCCTTCCTCCAGCTGCCAGTCTGATATGTTCCCTTCTTGGTTTGCTCTGTTTTGGGGAGTTCAGACTGCACTGCCTCCCTACCCTAGGACCCCAGAAATGTCCTCTATCGCAGTCTGCTCCAGTAAAGGGACAACGTGATGTGTACTGTTGTCAGCTGCCCAGTCCCTTCTGTGTCCCATTGGCTCCCCAAAGGGGCATCATCCTCAGAGTCTGGTGTCCCAGTGTGGGGTCCAGTCCTGCTCTCTCTCTCTCTCGCCCTCCCTCTTGGCCTTCTTTCCTGTGGCTGTGGCATTCTGGCCCCTCTCCCTACCTCTGCTCGCTGTCATACTCACTTCCTGGGAGACAGGGCAGTTTGGCTCTGATTGCAGCCAGCCCTGAAGCTCTCTCTTTTTATACATTCTTCCACGTGGTCATGCTATTCTCATGGTTTGGTGCTTCATCCTAGGGTCTCTCTGCCCACTCTCAATTCTTTGGAGACAAGACCAGTACACTCTCCCTGGGAGGGTTAGTGCCCTGCCCTCTCCATCAATATTTCACTTTCCAGCACACCTTTTTTCCCCCCTCCTTTTCTCATTTTTGTGTTGCACCAACATGGACTTCCTTAGGTTTGGCCCAACCTCCTCCCAATTCCCTGTATCTCAACCCAAATGTTGTTATATAAGTGGTTTCTCTTCTATACCTCTATACCTACCATTGCTGATTACACTTACCTCAGGGGACTCATGCTATACTTCTTTTGTGAATGGCTGACTTCACTTAGCTTACTTTCCTTCAACTCTTCCCATGAAAAGACATGTTTCATGTGCTCATCAGTGCTGGGGAGACCTGGAAGGTGAAGGTGGTGGGGGAAGGGGACAGTGAGCAGCTGCACCATGGACAGGGGAACAACAGGGGTGTTGGAGTCAATAACAAGGAGGAAATAGGGACCCAAGAGGGGTGGGTGTGGAAGCAACAGGAAACTAGCTAAGAAGAGGTTCCAAAAGGCAAAAATAAGGGGAAAGGGACAGTAGGGCAAGAGGAAGGTTAGAGGAAACAGAGGAAAGGCCTAGGAAGCAAAGCAATGGATAGAGGTATAAACATAACAGTGTACATGTGCAAATACATTAATCCACAAAAATAGAGATATTTGCTCATGTACATATATTTATATGGCAATACAGTGAGGTAGGGGAGGGACTTTGGGCCTCTGCTCATACCCTCCCCCAATACAGAAACACTTGTTTCTAACAGTTCTAGCCATCTGATATGTTTGCCCTCCCTACAAAATCACTGAAGACAAAACAGGTGCATAAGCAAATGTAGTGAAGAAGGCGGACAGTGTCTCGCTTTAAAAACATATAGCATCTGGGTCTTAAAGGCATGAAGTTACACAAACCCCCATTCAGCAGTGAAGCAACAAGTCCACATGGAAGAAGCACACTGCCAGTGTAGTCATAGTGATTAGCTAATAGGACCTCAACAAACACATAACAAGCAAAAACATATTGTTGAGAATGAGGGGGGGTTGGAGAAGAGACTCAAAGTCCATCTATAGACAATGGAATAATCCCCCCACATGAGACCACAGGGAAGGAATGAGTCATCAGGGTGCAGTAAAGCATAGATGAAATATACTGTATTCCTCTGGTCTTAAGGTTTCCTCACCTCCCACTACCATGACCTCAGTGCTGCTTCTCAATTCAGACTGGACTAGAATATGTACACAGATATAGAAAGGAATGGGAGCTCATGACACACATAATCCTGGAAAAGGAGATAGGGGGAAGGGGGGGCGGGAAGAAGTGAGAAAGAGAGAACCAATGGCAATGATCAACACATGACCATACACCCCTCTACAGGGGGAAGAACAACAGAAAATGTGGGGGAAGGGAGACAGCGGTCAGTATAAGAGATAAAAATAATAAAAATGTATAATTCTTTAGGGGGTTTATGAGTGTGGGAAGGGAGTGGGGGGAAGAAGAACTGATGCCAAGGACTCAATAGAACGTAAATGTCTAGAAAAGAATGAAGGCAATGTATGTACAAACCGGCCTGATTCAATTGATGTATGGATTGTGATGAGCTGTATGAGTACCCCTCGGATGATTAAAAAACAACAACAGTGTTATAAATCCCACTGTGATGTCTACTGACTAGCCCTTAAAACCTCATGAACAGGGCTGAGCCCTGGTTGCGTAGTGGTTGTGGCGGGACTGCGGCCCACTGGGCTGGTGGTTCAAATCCAACAGCAGCTCTCTAGGAGCAGGCCTGGGCCTCTCTCTCCCACCAGAGGACAGTGATGCCTCTCCTCCAAAAAAACATTCATGAACAGTTATATAAGGTTCAATTATTGGTGTCCCCCCCACCCCACCCCGTCACCTGGGGTAAAGAACACTGTGGTTTACACATAGATTATTTCCAAAAAGACAACATGAGAAATACACATCATGACAGGAAGAAGAGATTGCAGAGTTACTCTTTGTTCCCACCTTGTTTTTGTATAAACTTAATACTAAAAATATCTTACTAGACTCTGTATTCAATAACTAAACCTTCTAGGACAAAGGGGAAAACAAGTTTTTTGGACTCCTTCATGCTAGCATATTTTAACTTCTTTATCATGGAAGGCAGCCAGCAATCTTGCAATGTTCCATACGTATATATCGAGTGTGCTCTGGCCTCTTACTTGAAATATGAAGAGGCTTTGTAGAGGAGAAAGCCTTTAAATTGAGTCTCAGCAATATTCCTTTTTTTTTCTTTTTTTTGTGGGTATCACTGCCCCCTTGTGGGAGTGGGAGGCCCAGCTTTGCTCCTGAAGAATTGCTGCTGGATTTGAACTACGAAGCCAGTGGGCCCCAGTCCCATACTCAACCACTACGCCACTGGGACTCAGCTCTCAGCAATATTCTTAATAAGAAAATGACATGATCATATTTGGTGATGTCTGAGGAAAGTTGGCATGTTTGATGATTGCTGGATGATTTCACACACAGAATGGAAGATGGAATGAAGCCATATATTAAAGCATCTTCTATGCTAGCAAACACGGCAATTAGAATATAAGCTCCATGAGGATCAGGTGTTTTTGTCATATTTGTTGAAAAGGAGCATGTTACAAATTCATTTGCTAAATGAATGTATGACTATTATTCTCTAGGCCCAAACCTAGAAAATGCTAGTAAAGTTAACCTGCGTAATTTTTAAAATATAGATCCTTAGAGGTCTATCCTGGGGGTTTATACTTTTAAAAGCCCCATCTGCTGAATACAGTGGGTGTTGAAATTGTTCAAGAATCAGTGTATTTCAGAAGCTCCAGTGGCGCAATGGGTTAGCACGTGGTACTTATAAGCATCAGTGTATTCTGAATTATGTCAGCTGTTTGTGCAATTAGTGCAATCTCTTTGCTGTAGGTGTCTGTGATGTCCCATTTAGCCCACTGGGTTATTCATATAACCTATTGTCAATTTGAGAGTATTACAAGTGAGGGGGTGGAGTTTATTAGTCAATCAGGTCATAGCCAATGAGGCCACTTTGTGGACATCGCCTTCTCCTGAGGATTCTGGGAACTCCGGTATTTCTCCTTGGAGGTGGTATACACACACACACTCTCTCTGCTCACTCCCTGTGGAAAAGATACACGGAGAGAGGTGGATGGAATCAGGCCTCTGGAGCTGGAGAAGTCACGTGGAGACCCCTGCCAGTGTTGAGATGCTTACAGTGCCACTGGATCCACAAGATTTCCCAACCACTTATGATATTCCTGCATTTGGCATCATTGCATGTGTTTCATTTGTCTGAAGACTTTCTATATTGGTATCGGACATTTGGGCTAATATCATACTTAATGGACTAGATCTGGGTTAATCTGAGATATTTTCTTAATGTACAATTGCTCTTATATATAAAGCTTTTATACCCATATGAGTATTTATAAATTTGTTTCTCTAGTCTACATAAACAAACACACCTACATTGCCATTCCATTGCCTCCAGGGAGGCATTATCATCAATCCGATCTGGATTCTGACTGCAGCCCACTGGGTACAATTGGAGTGAAACTAATTGCTAACCTATTTAGCACAATGTTTAAGAACCAAATATCATTCTTTAGCTTCTAAGATCATTCAGATCAATATGAAAGCAGAAGGTTGTTTGTTTGTTTTTTGCCAGTGTCTTGCAGTGTCTCCATCCATCCTCTAAATAAAGTCAGTGAGGCAAAAACTTCTCAAAGTTGCTCTTTCTAATTATGGAGAGCTGAGTGTTATGTTGAGCCAAAATCTGCTTCCCTACGACAGAGAGCTATTGGTAAAAATTTACTGTCTTTCCAGAAAACAAGAATCAAGTTTATTTTCTCTTTCATATGACTGTCCTTCATATATTTTAAAGACCTTGCCCATATTTTGACTTCATCTTTACCTTAAACGTCTTACTTCTTCTGATTTCTAGTAATTCCAGCTGTGTTGCCATGCCCATACCACCCTTTGGAGTGCTTTTGCATCTTTCTTCTTCATATATAATTCATGCCAGTCAATAATACAGTATGGCAACCTACCCCCTTGACAATTAGACTATTTGCAAACAGAAACCTGGTTAATATTTTAAGTTGTTAATGATTTCATGATATGAAGTCATATACATAACATACTCTTACTATTAAAATAATTATAAGATGTACATTTGTGTCCTAGCCACCCATTTGAGGAAAGGACTTTATAATTCTCTTTTAAAAAAATCCTTTGTGCTCTTCTCATCATGTAAACACTGTCCTAATTTTTGTATAAAGAGTTCCCTTAAATGTATATGTTTGTATACCTGAAAATTATTTTTGATTTTTGCTTGGTTTTCATATTCATGTAAATGGAATTGTTGCCTGTACACTTTGGGGATCTGCTTTCTCTCTTCACAGCATGTTACATAACTCAAGTCATGAATCATTCATCGGTAGGTTCAGATGCCTGTATTAACACAGAGAGATATTTCCAGTGCACAGCCAGAATGGAGAACCTCCCCTGCCCCGCCTCCGCTCCAACCCTGTACTCACCACTTCCATGCTTGCTCACAGTGGTCAAGCACACAGGCTTGCTGGCCCTCCGACCGGCTGCATTAGTTCCCCTTCAAGGACTTTGCAGTTGCTATTCCTTTTGCCATTGAGGATACTACGTTATATCTAATCTGGGCTTTCCTGCTCTTTAAATTTTTCTCAGATTTTCCTGGTTTTCAATGGCTTTACATTTTTGAGAAATATTGGTCAGGTGATTTTTGAAGTGTTCCTCGATTTGAGTTCACGTGATTTTTTTCTCATCACGGTACTGCGGTAATGGCCTTTCAGGAGGTGGAATACAGAAACGCCACTCTATCAGGAGTCCATGTCCTTCATGTGACTTATGCTTTGAGGTGTGGTAGGGTAAGAATAAGATGTGTGAGAGGAGAGCCAGCAGGGCCTTGAGAACTAAGGAGGTATGTAATACTTACAGTCCCCAGGAACAGGGAGGTCCAGGCCAGGAGGCAGGGACATGCAGCGAGCTATCCCTAAGGCCAAGATAATAAAAAGCTGGAATTGTAGGATAGGGGATGCAGAGTGGGGTTAGCTAAATTGCCTGGGCTCCTTGGGGAGTTGGGGAACTGAATAATGCTGTCAGCTCAGAGGCATAAGGATCTGCCTAGTTGTGGGGTATCTGGCCCTGGGTGTTTAAAAATCCCAAACCAAACCCACTGCTACTGAGATAAATTTGACCTATAATCATCCTATTTGGAGTTTCCAAGGCTGACTTACCTTGGTTCTCAAGTCGAATTTGAAGCTTACTTTAGGGGACTAACCTTACTCTGAAAGGATACATTAGGATATTTCCACCTGAAGCTATTAACATAACTTTTTCAGGAGCACGTACTTTTTAATTTTCATAGTGACTCTTTTCTTCTCCAATGACAGTGACATTGACTGGTGTAACGATAAGATCCCAGGGTATAAGAGTTGAAATTTGATTATGGGCAAGAAGGAGAGATTAATTCATTTGGGTACCTCGAACTATTACCCTAGGAAACTTCTCAGGTGTATATATTTTTTGACTCACGTAGTGTCCTGTGCATCTTACACAGCATCAGTATCTACCACCAAATTAAAGGATGCTGCTGTGACTGTGCATTTAAATTTTCCCTAGAAGTTGAGATCTGCACTATTAACTTTACATCAGGTATTCTATTATTTCTTTTTATTACATGTACTATTTTCCATATAAAGAATTAGAATGGCTTTTAGGAATAACAGTGCCTTCATTGCAAAGCCATAATTCATTGGGTGACTTTGAAACTAGAGCTTAATCTTTCCATGGAAAAGACTAAGATCTTTCCATGCATAACAGATGACAAAAATTACAATGGATAACATCATGACACTCTTACTATCTACAAGGTATTCACCAAGCACTTTTCAAAGGCCTATTGGAAAACATAAATGAGTCAAATTCATCATGCAAGGAACTGAAATGAGCATGTTTATGGCTATACTGGAGATACTTGTGTTAATAAGAAACTTTGTTGAGTAGAGTATTGGAAAAAATATTTCAGTCATTTATTTTTAAGAACAATTTTAGAAAATATAAGATTTAACGTCCAGACTGAAGTGACTGTATATTTGTTCTAGCTAAGAACTGCTTCCTTGGTTTTTTTCCCCAGATAGGGAAAATCAATGGATGCTTTTAAAAACTTTTTATTTATAAAATCCCAGTCAAGTATGACCTTCTAAAAATCTATGCATTTTGAAGTATACTGTTAGAAGAATTCTCATAAAGTGGACACCCATGTAATCAGCACAAGATCAGGCGAGCAAACTATTACAAACTCCCAGACCCATCCTGCCCTTTCCATTTATCCCTCCAACCCCCCCCCGCCCCCCATCAGTGTCCTGACTTCTAAAGTCATAAGGCTCACATATTTTTGACGGAAAAGCAATTAAGGTTCTGGCCGCTAACTGAAAAGTTGGTGGTTGAAATCCATTCAGAAGTGTCTCAGAAGAGAGTTCTGCCTAGTAATTTTCCACAGTTTTGTGACCACTGAAAACCCACTGGAGTACCCACAATTCTATTCGAAACACGAGGTTGCCATGAGTTGGGATTGATGATCAACAGATTGTAGGTTCATTTGAACCTCAATATTGGTGGTTGGGCCGGGCTGAAGCAGGTCAGCGCCCCCTCCTTCCCTCTCCCCAATCCTGCTTCCCAGCATTTTCTTGAAGGGCAACAGCAGACAGCACCAGATAGGATGACCAATGAGACCAGATGCTCCGGGTACGAAGAAAGCCGCAGGGAGTCGACAAGCAATTCTCGTAGTGTCCAGACCCCACATGCTATTTGCCACACATTGGCCTGCCCCTTTAAAAACAGGCGCCCCTGGGTGCTGAGCACGATTTCTCTGACCTGGTGGCCTAGGTCATGGACCCTCATCTGGGAGCTATCCCTAATAAAAACATTTCTGTTTCTGCTCTCCCTTCGCCTGTCAATTTCTCTGTCTCTCTGCGACTCAGTTTGACCTTCACATTTGGTGCTGACACCTGGGAAAGGTAGGGGCAAGGAGCTCCGAACTGCACCGGCCCTGCTTTGGTGGGATGTAGCCCAGCCTTCGTTTTCACCCCTCCCCTCTCCTCCCCTCCCCAGCTGGCCTGGACGGCATTTTGATCAGTAACTCTGTGTATGTTCCTTCGTTCTCTTTTGTCTCGTTTGCCTTTCTGGACACTGAGTACCAGCAAAGTCATATGGGAACATAGGATCCCTGTTTTTCAGGGCACCGTAGTAGGGGTTTATTCTGGTACCCTAGGATTAAGAGGAACTGGAAATAACTGCCTTTCCCCAAAACAGGTGCGATGATAAGGTCGGTTTGTGTCCATTTCTTTGTGTCTATCTTTTCTCATGTAGCCTGCAACCTTTTGTTTTTGCATTTACTTTCTGGGATTTCTGCTGATAACAGGACTCCTTGGCTCTAGGCCTAGCAGTCCCTGCACCTTCAGACTAGACTAAAATGCACAGGGTGTGTCTGAGCTTTTCTAGCTATTGCTGTGTTTTGTTTGTGGCTCTGCCTGACTGAAGTCCCAAAACTACTCTAAAATTTTTCTACTTCTTCCTTTCCCCACCCTGAACAAAGGACTCTGACCAAGCTCCATTTTATCTGCCATAAAGCCAGGCCCCCTCCCACTCCTCAGCTGACCCAAGGTTCATTGTGTCTCTCACTGATCCAAGGTTCCTGTCTGCTGGACAAAAGCTGCAGGCCTGTACCAGGGAAACTTCCTGTTTCAGAATGTCCAGGACTATCCCTTGGGTTCCTAAACCGGATCAGGATGCCATCAGGGTCAACAGACCATTTCCTGACTGATGGGTGCAGACAGCACCTCCTGCAATTTCAGACACCATGGGAAGTCCTCTGTCCCAGCCGCCTAAGGACAGTCCTTTAGGGTGGTGATTACTGACCAACCTTACTGAATTGGGTTTGGCTCCTAGTCTCCGTCTTAAAAGCCTGGTCTTTTTCTGTAACCAAGTTTGGCCTCAATACTAATTGGACAATGAGTCATGCTGGCAGGAAAATGGTAGTTTTGGTTTTAACATTCTCTGTAACCTCACCATTTTTTGTCGGCAGGCCCCCAAGTGGTCAGAAGTCCTTTATGACCAGGTCTTTTTCTTTCTTCGCTCCCGCCCTTCTCTATGTAGTGCCTATCACCCTGCTCAAGTTCTCTTAGCTAAACACTCTTAATCAGGCCCCTCAAAGTACTCCCCCTCTTCTTTCTCTGAACCTTCCGACTCTGTGTCTACACCTAAGTAAGGCTTCCTCCATATTCTGGGTGTCCCTCACCTTCACCTCCCTCCTCTACTCCCTCGACTCCCAAAGTTGAGGCAACTATTCCTCTGACCGCTGTCCCCTCCTCAGGAGGAGACACTGCAGACTTCCTGGAGTCTCTCTTTCTGGAGTCTCTCTTTCTCTCTCTCTCTCTCTCTCTCTCCCCCTCCACTTCCCTGCTCCATCCCTGCTCAACCTCCTGTGAGGCAAACCCCCAATTGCTGTCACTCCTCCCTTGTCTCAGTTTCAGCAAAAGGTATATTTTCAAACCCAAGGCTCTGCAAGGTCGTGGGAGCAGAGGGGCTGGTCAGGGTCTTTCTGTGACGGACCTTCCCCAGATAGAGAAGCAGCATGCAAAGCTCAGGCTTGCCAGAAACCCAAGCCGTATTCCTCCCCCTTCCTCCCTCCCCCCACCCCAGACTGGGAGGAGGGGGTGGTCAGAAAACTCCAGGAAGTAATAATAATTTTAATCACCCACCACACTTTTGATTTCAATATTCTCTGAAATCTCAACAATATCTGCCAGTGAACTCACAGATCTGAGGTTTTGTATGTTCAGGCCCTCTTTTCTGTGGGCTCCTGTCCCTTTCTCTGTAATTCCTGTTCCCCTTCCCAAGTCCTTTTGACTAAAGAAAATTTTCCCTCTCCTCCTGCCTCTGCAACACATACGTGCGCGCACACACACACACACACACACAGACACACACACACACACACACCTCCTATCTACCTTTTCACACCTACCTTGTTTCCACTTCTACTCTCCCCTCTTCTGTCCTGGTCACCCAAAACCACCCACATTCTCATCTTCCTTTCTACCCACCTCACTGGAGGAACCTGAGTCTGCACTCACCTCGCCAGTTAGTAAGCACACAGGTTTGCAGAATCCTCTTCTCCTTTGTCTGGTCTGGAAACTGGCTGCAGCTGAGGAAGTTGTCCAGGTTCATGTTCACTAATTTATCTCAGGCTGTAAAGTGTTTAGGCTCCTTTCTTCAGGATCCCACCTGTAATGCAAGCTTATGATTTGTCCTGGCATATTTTTGTCTTCCTTTCCTCTTCCCTCACTGCAGATAGAGGGGAACAATTTTTTTTCACTGCTCAGCAGCACCTTCTATCAGGTTCACGTGACCAACCCTGACCTAAGCAGTTCCCAGTTCCCCGTTCCCCGACAAAACATGCTTGATACAAAGGATGTGTTGAATGTTACAAGAGCTGTAAGAGCCCCCAAATAAAATCATTTTTTAAAAAAACTTGGTTGGATTTCTCAAATTGACAATCAAGCAGGTAGGGACAAATCTGCCTGATGTGATAAAATACTTCAGTGTGTACTCGCTAGGATTTGGGCCATTTTCCATCTAGGGAGACCACTTAAAAAGCCAAATGAGAACTCAGCCACCTTTTAAAGCCGCTTCAATGATACTTCACATTAAAAAAACTTTACGAAGCAGAGAAAAACCCTCAAACCCTGGTCCAAGATTTAGTGAATATGGCATTTAAGGTTTTTAACAGCTATGAGGAGTCTATGACAGAGTCAGCCTATGATGCCTGGTTCCAGCAGAAGGTACATTTTCAAACCCAAGCCTTAGGAGCAGCCCTGAGACCAGTGGTACAGTGGCCCCAAAGGGGCAGCACAAAACAAGAGTGAATAGGAACAATGAGTGTCACCTGGCATCGGCTTCAAGTGCAGAGAAAATGGGCACTGGTCAAGGGAATGCCCCAGGCCTGAAGCTCCAACCAAACTCAGCCCAGCGTGGACACTGGAAGTCCAACAGTCCTTGGAAAAGTGACAGGTCCTTTGTGTCTCCATGCAGGGGGACTGTCCTTCCAATTCTTGACCCACCATTGGCCTATTGGAATTGGCTGAAGACTGAGAAGACCCTAAATGGACACATTCCTCCCACCTCACCCCTACCCATCAACCTTGCCAAGTCTAGGGTATTGCTCAAGATTTTGGGTGAGTAAATTTCCTTCTTGCATAAAATAAAGAAGTTATCTTTTCTGACCTGTGCTAACTTTCAGGGCTAGACGATCCTTCCTCTAGCTCAGTCATGAATATTGATGGACAGGCTACCTGCCACAGGTGTACTGACCCTGTGCTCACTCCTTCCTTATAATCCCTTCATGCTTGGTCCTTCTGTTAGGAAGAAAACATTTTAAATAAATTAAAGCCCTCCTTATACCTTACTTGAGTCTCATAGCACCTCTGCTCCTTCCCCTCCTGTCACCTGACCTGGAGAAACCAGTCCTACCATCCTCATGTTACTAGTTGTGGCAGTCACGTGCTTATGTTAATTTCATAATTTTGAGATACAGGGTTGGAGTCTAGCCTGTTAATCTGGAGATAGACATTGAGTAGCCAATGAGGCCTCTGTGAGGCCTCATGAGACTTCTGGGAAATCTCACGATATTCCCTCATGGATAAGAGAAGCTACCTCCCCAGTTGTGGGAAGTTAGTCTCAGAGACAATGAATTATGGACAATACAAGATGGCAGCATATGAGGAGCTGAAGGAGCTGGAGTAGAAGCCACACGGCCTTGCCCTGATTTAACCAGACCTCTGAAGCTGGAGAAGCCACCTGGAGACTCCTGCCAGTGCAGAGTTGCTTCTACCACAACTGGATGCTGTTGATGGACCCTGAGCCCTGGAAGCGAGGAGCCATGGGGAGTCCCTTGCCAGTGCCGGGACTCTGCACCCACTGGCCTGTGACTTTGTGAGTCAGAAGGAGACTTTATAGAGTGATATCAGGCATATGGACTAATATCAGACTTATGACTTTGAACTGGACTGGGATGCTTTCTTAATATCCTATTCCTCTTTTATATAAACCATCTCCTTATATCTATATGTGTATCTATGATTTTGTTTTTCTCATCTACCCAGACTAACACACCAGTAAAGAAACCAAATGGCACTTACCACTTATTCTAGGACCTGCACCTCATTAATGAAGCTGTTATCCTCATATGCCCAGTAATTTCCACCTCCTTAACTTCTCTCTCCCTCCAAGACACCATTATCTCATTCTGCTACTATCTATTCAAGCCTGTGCCTCACCCCCACCCCTCAGGGTTTACTCTACATAGACACCCAGTCATAAAAGACCTCCAAGCCCCAACTTTGGCTGAGCAAATAACTGGATGTGTAAATTTTTCCGCAGAAGGACCTTGTTTTCCAGTTAGTATGCGTAGTTCCTCAGCTCATTGTGAATTAACATGGTACTCCCCTCCCAAAGATGGAGAAGAGCAGCATTCCTAATCCCTACTGGTCTCTCTGGTCTCCCCGCTGTGTCAGCTCAAGTGTGCTGTTACCATGATAATAAATCAGGGTTAGTAAAGTAAATCACCGTATTCTTACCTGTCTTGGTAAACTTTAGTTTTGCACCCCCTTTCCCCCCAACTCCACAACAGCAGAGATTTCAGGTGAGCATTAGAGCACAGCATGCTTCAAACACAAGTTTTAACAAACAACTCCAGCTATCCATAGACTACCTTGGAGTCTCTCACCTCCTTACAGTGACAGCTTACATCCCTGCCACAGGTGACCCTTCAAAATAGTCATGCATTAGATCTGCTAACAGCTGACAAAGAAGGTACGTGCATGTTTCTATATCAATGAATCGGGAGTGGCTAAGCAAAATGTTAAGGTGTTAAACATCAGGGCCCAAAAGATCAAAAGCCGCCACTGGGGCAACACAGTCCCCACTGCCTAGTTCCAAAACTCTTATGTCCTGGGGCATGCCCCTGGTAGGACCCCTGGTAATAATTTGTTTTCTGCTACTTTTAGCTCCATGGCTTCTTAAGTTCCTTCAAGAACGAATGGAAAACATATCCAATCTGATAACCAACTTTTGTTACATTGTTACAGCCACTACTTGTTGATGCTGGTCCAAACCATTTCAGCTCAAAGCCCTCCCCCTCGTTGTCCATACCAGCAGGAAGTAGTCAGATCTGATATGGCTGCCCCTTTATCGCTGGGCTGAAGCAGATTACTGCCCTCCATCCCCCACCCCTGCTTTCTATGGCACCAGATAAGCTAACCAGTGAGTTCAGATGCTCTGGGTTCAAAGAAAGCCACAGGAAATAGTTGACAAGCAATCTCAGACTGTCCAGACCCCATATGCTACTTGCCACACCTTCTACTGCCCCCTCAAAAACAGGCACCCTTGACTGCTGAGCATGGTTTCTCTCACCTGTTGACCTAGGTCATGAAACCTTGACTGCGAGCTCGCCCTAATAAAGCTATTTCTGTTTCTGCTCTCCCTTGTCCTATCAATTTTGTCTATCTCTCTGTGCCTCAGTTTCACTTTTACAATTAATTGTTCATTTGAGAAAAGGTGATAAACTTGAATGTATTCATGTGAAATAACACCCATTTGGGTTTTGTTTTTTGCATTTTTAGCTATACAACGACCTCATTACAAATGCAATTTTTCATGTGTTTTTAGTATCACTATGAAATTAAAGTAAGCTATGGTTTTTCTTTCTTCCTTTTCAACATAAAGATAGCCTTTACCCATTTGAGAACAGTGTATAAATACCCAGAGGCAAGAAGAAGGTGAAAGGATCTACAATTAGGAAACACTTCTCAGGTTCAGAGAGTTAGAAAAGTAGGAGGAATTGAAATGGAAAACGCCTCAAGAAGAGGTCATGAGTTGGGCTATTGTGGAAATTACAAGTGATGACATGAAACAAAATGTATAGCTTTGGTAAAATGAAAACCTGATTTTCTTTGTAAACCTTCACCCACTTCACAATAAAAGTGTTTTTGTTATTGTTGTTGTGGTTGTTTTTAAGTCACTTCTGTAGACCAGGAGCCATAGTATGGTGGCCTAGTAGACAGATCATATAGAACAGAGGTATTGATGGCATGCGGCAGAACTCAATGATACCTGTAGGGGTACCAAGTGGGGTTGGGTCAAAATCTTAAAAAAAAAAAAAAAAGCTTTCATTTCAAACCCTTTCATATTTCCTAGGAAAACAATCCACTCCACTGGGAAATGCTGCTGGGGATCATGACAGGACCCTGGAAGAGCTGACTAAGCAGGTAAGAGGCATTTGATCACAGTCATTGTGCCGGGACTCTATACTTTTCCATATTTAGTTAAAACATGTATTTGGGCTGAGCCCCGGTGGTGTAGTGGTTGTGCGCGGGACTGCGGCTCACTGGGGTGGAGGTTCAATTCCAGCTCATAGGAGCAAAGGCTGGGCCTCCTGCTCCCACCACCAGAGGGCAGTGATGCCTAAAAAAAAACTTAAAAAAACATGTAGTTAACTATTCATTAATCTATTATAATTATTTTCATCTATCACTCACATTTATGAACCCAGGTGATAGAGTGATTATGTGTTTGGCTGCAGTTATGTGCATGGTCAGCAGTTTGAAACCACCAGTTGTTCTATGGAAGAAAAAGTGCCTTCTACTCCCATAAACAGTTACAATCCAGGAAACCCACAGGGGGTCACAGTGAGTCAGTATTGACTTGATGGCAGGCACCATCACTTATATTTAAAGATAAATTCCGAGTGCAGGCTTTAATTTGATAATTAAATGATTCCAAGAATGGAATCAAAGATTTGACAAATACATTGTGTAATGGAGAGTACTTTGAGGGTGATAAGGTTGCTTTGTGAAATAAATTTAAATACATAGCTTTGGAAAAAATCTGGGCTTTGGGGATACCTCTTCATATGTCATATGTTGTGTGTGTGTATTCTTTCTGCCAAGAAGATTTTCTAGGTCTTAATCTTTCCAGGATTGAATAGTTTATCATGTAAATAAAGTATGTGTGGTAGTTACATAATCTGTTGTCAACTATTAAAAGTGAAGGGGTGGAAATAAGCACGTCAATCAGGTCTTAGTGTGATGACCTTATTTGGAGGTGCTAGGAGATAAATAGCTGGCTGGAGGTGGGACACTCACTCCCTAAAAGACATTCCTGTTGACAAGCAATATGGAGTTATGCTGACAGCAGCCAGGGCCTTGGAGTTGGAGTTGCCAAGTGGAGACCCATGCCAGCACCAAGATGCTTTCACAGTCACTGGATTCCTATGACTTTCCACTCACTGGCCTCTGATCTTCTTATACTCAGTGTCATTGCATGTGTTGCATGAGTCTGAAGAGGAAATTATAGAGATTATCATGTGGCAGTCATGTACTCATGTCTGGAGTATAGCCCATCAATCTGTAGATAGCCAATGAGACCTGTGTGGACCTGGCTTTCTCTGAGAATTCTGGGAAATCTTGAGATATTTCCCCCGTGGATATGAGAGACCACCAACTCAGTTGCTAGGAGACACACTACTGACAAGACATAAAACTCAGTCCCTTCGGATGCTCTACTGACAAGACAAGATGGCAGCGTGCTGATAGACCCTGAATCCTGGAGAAGTCAGAGGAGGAGCCACATGGGCTTGTGCTGATGGAACCAGATTTCTGGGGCTGGAGAAGTCTCCTTGTGGAGACTTTCTGCCAGTGCTGTAATGCTTCTACCACCACTGGATACACAAGACTGCACCCACTGGCCTGTGATTGTCCTGGCGACGTTGCATGTGCTTTGTGAGTCTGAAGAAGACTTTAAAGACTGGTATAGGACATATGGGCTAATATCAGATTTATGATGTTGGGCTGCACTGGGTTGGGCTGTTTTCTCAATGTTCCATTCCTCTTTCATATAAGCCTCTTCCTTATATGCATATGTGTGTTTGTGAATTTGTTTCTCTAGTCTACCGGGACTAACACATATAGGCTAATAGCAGACTTATGTACTTAATCTGGACTGAGCTGAGCTGTTTTCTTAATATGCAGTTACTTTTGTATATTAAGCTCTTTCTGATATCCATATGAGTGTCTATGACTTTTTTTTCCTAGTCAACCCAGACTAATATAGTGTGTAAAATTCTTGCAGGGATTGCTCAATGGCTATTCAAATAAAATTTTGGTCTATTGAGGGGATTGATCAGTTTTCCCCTCCTGGTAGGCTTAAAAGAGCCATTAACACAGAAGTTGAGCTGGACCTTACTATCATCAAGAAGGCTGGGGAGCAGTGTATGTCCATTGGGCTTGTGGACCTCGCATGAAGAGTTTCTGAGACAGAGAAGAGAGGGAAGGTGAAGCAAAAGGGAGGGATAAAGGCAGACAGATACACACACACAGAGGTGTGTGTGTGGGGGGGTGTTGAGCACACTGTTAACTCTGGAGATAGACGCACAAGATGACAGCAGCAGCAAGCAGAGGAAACTGGTGTAAGGTGTGCGTGGCTGCTGATCCACGAAGCAAAAGAGCTGAGAGCTTTTTCACACAGAAGGATTGTCTCATGTGTGGGCAGAGCAAGACCTCTGGCCCTTGATCAAGCAGAAAGGCACTGTAGCAGGGGTCCCCCATAGGAAAGTTGTCTTGCCTGGAAGTCAAACTGATGGAAGTGTCCTGTTTGTTGAAGTCACACCACTTTCAAGTTTATCTTGATCCTGAATTTTGCCTTTAAGAATCCATAATGGTGAGTCTAGTGTGTATATTCAGTGGCTATCACAATGGCGGAGAAGTGTGTAGGTGGGGTGGGAGGTTGTTGCTGCTGCCAACATAAATTAACTATTTGACGAGTGGAGGCATATCTCATTCTGCATTGGAAAGAGCTTTATACAGGTCTTGATTTCTCATGTCTTCTCTTGAATTTCAACAAGATCTTATGCCACTCCTCTGCATGCTCTTAAAATACAAATTCTGAATGAATTGATGTCTCTTTCTGATTTACTCACCACACAAGACTATTTTCGTTGTGTCTGTATCATTTGCTTATAATCTGTGAATTTGAAGAGTGGAATTTATCTTTTGACTGCTTCTAGCGTTGAAATGTGCTACCAGCAACTAAATTCCTTTTTCATGAAATCTTCCAAGCTGCCTTATAAAAGACACTTTATCCTCATTCTGTAAATGAGGACATTAAAGAACTTGCTTACATTCCCTGGTCAATACATATCAAAGCCAGAATTTAACATCAATTTGGACTCATAATCCTTAGACAGCTTTTCATTACCACTGGAACTATTTACTTTGACTGGGAAAGCTTCTCTTTGGCTTGACATAACTCCCTGGTTCAGGTGTCTTTTTTTTTTTGCTTCCTGCTTGGCTAACCTCAGGCACTGTAGGCAGCTTTCTTCCTATGGACAACATCTGTCCTGTTCAGCCCTCTCTCATGCTAGAGTACTCTTGTTTTTATCTACTCCCTGCTGCTCCCTCTCAACATTTCATTTTCATCCCACAGGCCCCTCGTCTTCTCAGACCTCCCTTCCGTGACTTGATGTAATTATCTACTGGAGTTAGGCTTATTTTTTCTTCACCACCCCAGAGCTAAAAACAGACCTGAAATGAAAAAAGCATTCCGGAAATATATGTTGATTGACTGACTGCCTGGAAAACGTTTGAATAAATATATGCGCTCCTAAGACTTTCAATCTATAAGGATTCCTTGAACATCAAATAACTGAGAAGAAGCTTTAGTTTTATAAGAATAAGTAAAAAAAAAATCGCTCAAGCTGGGAAAATTTTATTATATATATATATATATATATATAAAATTAGGAATTGGGTAGAGGCTTACAGAGCAGATGTACTTCAAAAACCCATTTGCCTTTTGTTTCCCCACAATGTAACATTCCTTACCCTCCTTCTGCCCAGTGTCTTTCCATGTCCTTTCCTAACCCACCTGTATTTTGTCCTTGGGTAAAAGCTATCCTCTTGGTTTCAAATGGATCATTATTCTAAGTGTCTGTACTTCTATAATGTTATTCCCATTAGAGATCTGTGTATTGTTTGACTGAAAATTAAATCACATGATGATTTCAGTTCCAGATAATCTCACCAAGAGCCACTTCTCCATACTTTGGTGGGTAAGGTGTGGTGCATAGACATTCAAGGGTTTGGAGGGCAGTCAGCTGATGCCCTCCAACTGCTGTGAAAGGGACCACTTTTTTAAATTGTGGGAGAACAGGAGGCAAATGTGAGATGACTCAAGGTAGTAGGGATTTGTTTGTCTTTTACTGTCTAGAGCAGTGGTTCTCAGCTTTCCTACTGTCGTGACCCTTTAATACAGTCATTCAAGTTGTGATGACCCCCAGGAATAGATTATTTTCATTGCTACTTCATAACTGTAACTTTGCTACTGCTATGAATCGAGCAACCCTGTGAAAGGGTAGTTTAATCCCCCAAAGGTGTCGAATCCACAGGTTAAGAACTGCTGGTCTTAAGAAATGTTGCCCGAGCTAAGTTATACTAACACCGGGGGGAGGGGGTCCTGGAACCATCCAATGGGGACAGCAAAAGCAGATTCTTACTCTTGAGCCTGGATTTGGTGATCTGGTGCTCACATTTTTATTGGCTAAGGTTAGGTATAAGTTTTTTGTTTTCTGAAAAGAGGCAGTAGGCAGTAAGTTTGGGAAGCTATTGTCTCGAAAAGGACTCCCACTGGCCTTCATAGCCATCAAAGAACATTGATTTCTGCACCTTTGAGCATCCTTGCAGAATTTCTCTATGTAAAGTTTTCTATAGCGATATTATTGTTGTCTCCATACTTGAAATGCTAAAATGTAAAGAGGAAACTTGGGGTTTTGTTGTGGCTGTTACCCAGAAAGGTTTTAGTTCTTGTTTGCCTACCAGCAGGTATCACTTCACACGAACACTACAGCTGGGAATTAAGACAGGCTACACACAATATACTTCTATTTTGCGATTCAACATTCTGCATCAGCTCAGGGGGAAATTGAAGGACTGCAGTTATTTTGGGTGCAGAGCAAGTGTGAAGGTAAAATATATTTCTTTAGCAAGACCAGTTGCTCATGTCATTAGTAAACTCTCTCTTTCCAATTCTGTCTTTTAACGAGGCAGTGCCTCAGCAGGTTGCTCACAGCAGATGCAAGTGCCTGGATTAGATAGAGGGCTCTGTGACAGAACATACTGCCCTGCTCACCCAGGAGGAGTCACAGAAAGATGACTTGTGCTGGCTTCCCAGCATCTGGAGGGAAAGATTGCTGCCAGCGGAGAGAATTCGGATTTTGCACAGGAAAATAGTAAGTTACCATCTGCTGGAGCTTCTCCAGAGGCAGAAAGAAATCACTCTTGAATCCAGATAACCAACTTTCTCTGCACCTCCCAGCAGCTGTAAAATGGAGTTGCTTAATCCAAACCTGAAATGACAGGGAGTGGGTGGAAGCCAGTGTGCAGACAAAGGGTACATAAAAGATCTCAGGAGGAGTGGCAGCACCACTGACCAGGCCCATCAACAAGGGACATGTGTTCCGATACCTTGAAAGCACTGGAGGAAGTACCACAACACTTCTCACAGTTCTAGGCAGCTTCCTGGTGGCAGTGGAGAGGGAGGAAGAGCCCCAAGAGGCACAAAGCCAAGGCACAGAGCCCCACGTAGAACTGGATAAAACTGCCTCTGTGGGTTTTTGGGATTGTGGGTTTGGGGGATGATCTGAAGGATCTGGAGAGGCTCCTCCGACTGGGTAAGTAAGCGCTGTTGTTTCGGAGTGCTACTGAATGGTGGGCGCACAGCAGCCCCATTCTGACAGAAAGCATGGCCCCATAGGGTTTTCTTGGCAGGAATCTTTATAGAATCATATACTTACACTAATGCTGGGGTTACAATGATTGCTAATGATTGTGTGAGTTGATTCTTTCCAACACACCTGTCATCTGTGGTTCCCTGCCTGCTGCTATGATGCTGGAAGCTATGCTGGCCATTGTTTAAAACACCAGTAGGGTCACCTATGCTGGACAAATTTCAGTAGGGCTTCTAGACAGGAAGAAGGAATAGGCTGTCTCTGAAATATTAGCCACTTTAAAACCATATGCAAAGCAGTGGAACACTGTCAGATGTGGTGCTGGAAGATGAAGCCCTTGGGTTAAAAGCCACTGAAGATATGATTAAGGAAGAATTGTTTCCTTGTAGTAGTTACATAATCTCGTGTCAACTTGAGGATATTAGGAGTGAATGGGGAGGAGTCGAGTCTGTGAATTAGGTTACAGCCTAATGATGCCTCCCTGTGGGCACAGCTTTCCCATGAGGATTGTGGGGACTTCTCTCCCTTGATTCTGCCATCAAAAGACTGTGATTTTCCTGCATTTGGCATCATTGCTTGTGTTGCCTGAGTCTGAAGAGGGCTTTAAAGACTAGTATCAGACATATGGTCTAATATTGGACTTGATGTGGGCTGGGCTGTAATGTTTTCTCAGTATACAATTACCCTTTGATAGAAAGCATATATGTGTGTGTGTGTGTGTGTGTGTGTATATATATATATATATATATATATATATATATATGGTCATATCTGACCTCTGGCTCCTCTATTGCCACAAGGCAGGGTCAGATATACTTCCATTCTCTGACACCCACAATTCTTTCCATGATGCTCAGCTTCTGTGCTGAATTTGATAATTTGCTGCAATGCCCACACGGAATCACAGACAATACTCATCATTAAGGTGACTTATTAGAGAAGTTACCCTAACAAGTTACAA
>PVJH01033259.1:0-21759 GCA_004026705.1 Nesogale talazaci
TAGTGACTTTTATGGGAAGGATGGGGCTAGCCAGAGGTCTTCTGGAGAGTTGGCTGCTTCTGCTACAAGCGTGCCAGGCATGGTGGCCCTCTGGGCTGGGAGCTGGGTGTAGGGAGGAAGCACACATGAGTGAGAAAATAATCAGACAGTAGCTCTTTTACCATTGTCATCAGTGTGAAATGTCAGATATTGGGAAAGTTGATAAAGGAATAAGAGGATCATCCTTCCCCTAAATGTGACTCTGTTTCCAGGATCAGAATTATGACCTAAACAACTCTGGTTTGACCTTTTAATTTAACTGATAACATTCACAGAGAGGGGAAAAAAAAGACCCATCTTTCTCCAAACAAGGTCACATTTACCAGTGTAAGGGTTAGGATGGTAACATGTCATTATGGAGGGTATATGTGTGTGTCAAAATTCAATGCATAAAGCTTTATCAAGGAATGATTTTTGTGTCATCTAGACACACACATCAATTATTGATGTGGTTAAGTGCCAAAGAGACCAGGCTACTTAGAAGGATATTGGTGTTGTGTGAAATGGAATATAACTACATAGGAAGTGATTCAAAATCAGTGGAAAGGAGGATGTGAGAGGCCTGCTAGGGATTGATCTAGAGTAATGTAACCGAGAGAAATTACCAAAACCCAAATGAAGGTTGAGCACGATAATGGGACAAGAGGAAAGTAAAAGGAAATAGAGGAAAGAAATAGGAAGCAAAGGGCATTTATAGAGGTCTAAATACAGGAAGAACATAGGTAAATATATTTATATATGATGATGGGGAAATAGATCTACATGCATATACTTATAGGGTTAGTATTAAGGTAGTAGATGGACATGGGACCTCCACTCAGGTATTTCTTCAATGCAAGAACACTTTGTTCTATTAAATTGGCATCCCATGATACTTACATTCCCGACAGGATTGTTGAAGACAGATATGTGTATAAGTTAAAGTGATGAAGAAAGCTGATGGTGCCCAGCTATCAAAAGATATAATGTCTGGGGTCTTAGAGGCTAGAAGGTAAACAAGTGACCATCTAGCTCAGAAGCAACAAAGTCCACAAGGAAGAAGCACACCAGCCTGTGTGACCATGAGGGGGCGAAGGGATCAATTACCAGACCTCAAAGAACAAAAAAATCATATCATTGTGTGTCTACTTTCCTGATGTGATTGCTGAAGACAAATGTGTGCTTAAGCAAATGTGGTGAAGAAAACCGTTGGTGCCCAGCTATCAAAAGATAAAGTGTCTGAGGTCTTAAAGGCTTGAAGGAAAACAAGCAGCCACCTAGCGGAAAAGTAACAAAGCCCACATGAAGGAAGCATACCAGCCTTTGTGATCACGAGGTGTCAAAGGGATCAGTTATCAGGCATCAAAAAAATAAAAATTATATCATTGTAAATGATGGGGACTACAGATTGGGTACCCAAAGTCCATCTATAGATAACAACCCTTTCAGAAGGGTTGTAGGGAAGGGACGAATCAATTAGGGTACACTGTAGCAATGATGAAGCGTACAACTTTCTTCTAGTTCTTCAATGCTTCCCCCCACCCACTATCATGATCCCAATTCTACTTTACAAATCCGGCTAGACCAGGGGGTGTACACTGGTACAGATAGGAGCCAGAAACACAGGGAATCCAGAACAGATGATCCCTTTGGGACCAGTGGTAAGAGTGGCAATACCAAGAGGAAGGAGGGAGGGTGGGATAGAAAGGGGAAACCAATTATAATTGGTTCTACATATTACCTCCTCCTGGGGTACAGACAACAGTGAAGCGGGTGAAGGGAAACATTGGACAGTGTATGATATGACAAAATAACAATATAAATTATCAAGGGTTCATGAGGGAGGGGGAAATGAGAGCTAATACCAAGGGCTTAAGTAGAAAGCAAATATTTTGAGAATGATGATAGCAACAAATATACAAATGTGCTTGTCATACAATGAATGTATGTATAGGTTGTGATAAGAGTTGCATGAGCCCCCAATAATGATTTTTTTAAAAGATGACAACATAAGATTACAAAATGGAAGATGACTACATCATTATATATCTCGCAAATTACATCACTGCACAACTGCCAAACTAATGAGAATCATAGCTCAACTAAATTGACCTGTAGCCTTATATCCAGAGCTATTCTTGCCAAAATTATGTTGTTATATACAAAATAGCTAGTAAAAGCTTTACTACAGTCTTAAATAAGGAAGATTGGATACTGAGATAGCTAATAAAGTGAATGAAGTGTGTAGACATGTGTTTATATGTATATATACATATATAGATGTGGACATATATGTGTATACGTATATTTTTAGAAAGCAACAAATGTGTTGAGTTAATTCTTGACTCATGACAACTCATATTTTACAATGTAAAATTGCTCCAGTGGGTTTCTTGACTGTAATCTTTTTGGAAACAAACTGTCAGGTCTTTCTTTTACAGCACCTTGAGGTTGAACTTCCCATCTTTAGATTAATAGTTGCATATGAACTTTTTTAAAAAGAATTTTATTGGGGGCTCTTACAGCTACTACAACATTCAGTACATCATTTGTATCAAGCACATTTGCACACATGCTGCCACATACATTTCCAAACATTTTCCACTTGAGCCCTTGGTACAAGCTCCTCTTTAAAACAAAACAAAAAAACCCTCCCCTTTCCCCTCCCCCCCCCTTTTTTAATGTATCATTTTATTGGGGGCCCATACAACTCCCATCACAATCCATACCAACATCAATTGTACGCAGGCCACATTTACACACCCATTGCCATCATCACTCTCAAAACATCCTCCCTCCTTCCAGGACCCCAGTATCAGCTCCCTATATTACCCTTCCCCCCACTTCCCCTTGAACCCTTAGTAATTTAGAAATTGTTATTTTTTTTCATCCTGTACACTATACAATATGTCCCAACACTCACCTCCCTGTTGTCCGCGTCCCAGAGAGGAGACTACGTGTAGATCCCTGAAGTTGGTTCTCCCTTTCTATTCCTCCATCTCTCCACCCTCCTGGTATTATCACTCCTATTACTAGTCTTGATGGGTCATCTATCCTAAGTTTCCCATGTTTCCAACTTCACTGTACCTCTCCTGGTCTAGCTGGATTTATGTGGTAGAATTGGGGTCATGATAGTGGGTGGGATGCAGCATGGGAACTAGAGAAAGGTTGCATATTTCATTGCTCCTACCCTGTATCTTAACTGGCTCATCTCCTCCTTGTAACCCCTCTGCAAAAGGATGTCACCTCACCTATTGATGGTCTTTGGGTCCCCAATCTGTACTCCCCCTCATTAATAATAATATAATTTTAGCTCATTGATTCCTGACACTGGATCCCTTCACTACCTCATGATCATACAGGCTGGTGTGCTTCTTCCGTTTGGGCTTTATTGCTTCTGAGCTGAATGGCCACTTGTTAACTCAAGCCTTTAAGACCCCAGACGCTATATCCTTTGGTAGACATCAGCATGTGAACTTTTTAAGCTGCCCAATGTATCCGCACATAGATTAAAGTGGCAGGTGCCATGCTAGGGCAGAAAGCCATAACTATATCAACAGAGAATGCAGTGCACTCAGTATGTTATATTGTTTATCTCACTCTTTTGAGCTTTAATAATATCACAAGCCATTACTTGGTGACCAGTAGGTTAATGCACATATCTGTCACCTTTGAGTTGATTCTCAGTATACAGCCATGGAGAGGGACACTCTCTAGTAAGTTCTGGGCAGGCTTTGAACATTGGAGCAGGACTCTGTTCTCTCACTCTCCTCTCTCTCTGCCAGCACCACTCCAGGCTGGAACTTGTGGGATGGTCTTGGCCTCCAGATCTCTGGGTTGGCCTCTCAAGTCCAGGTCTTCTGGGAATCTGCAAGAACTCCATCCTGAGTGACTCCAAAACTAAAGCAGCACTTCTCAGCCCCCGCTTCAATCCACATGCTGTAAGATTATAGCATCCAATCTTCCAACCCAGGCCTCCCAAATCATTACTTCTGGGGGTAGGGACCGGGCAGTAGAATAATCAGTTATATT
Source organism: Nesogale talazaci (assembly GCA_004026705.1). Classification (NCBI taxonomy): domain Eukaryota; kingdom Metazoa; phylum Chordata; class Mammalia; order Afrosoricida; family Tenrecidae; genus Nesogale; species Nesogale talazaci. Next base: position 4,051 of record PVJH01033259.1, read on the forward strand.
TTAGAAATACTCAAGCCTTCTGACATTCAAACAATAGTTTTAGAAGTATTTTGTTTTAGTGCTCTCATGGGTCTTGAGGCACAAATTCTTTGTTTTCTACTTGTTATTTTTTAATATAAGGGGGCTAGACATAATGTTGGCAATCACATATTACAACCTAATTCTTGCAGGTCCTCTGAGGTTCCCAGGACTGCATTTCCCCCCTTTTCTGGTTGGGCACATCACCCAAATCACCCTTCTAGACTAAGATGTTGTAGGTGCTGTTGGGTTGGTTCCACCCCATAGCCACCTTACTTACAGCAGAACAAAACATCTGGTCCTCATCCTCCCTCATAATTGCTCCCATCCTTGGACCCGTGGTTGCTGCTAATGGGCCAATCTATCTCATTTAGCTTCTTCCATGCATAATGTCCTTCCCCAGTAACTGGTTGCTTCTGACGACCTGTCCAAAGTTTGTGCAATAAAGTCACAATATCCTCGCCTCTGGCCATATTTCTTACAAGACAAATTTGTCCTTCTGGTAATCTGTGTTTTTTTTTTGTTTTTTTTTCAGCACCACCACCCAAACACATCTCACTTCTTAATTTTTCCTTATTCAATGTCCAACTTTCACATGGACTTAAGGTAATTGAAAAGGCTGTGGCAAAAGTCAGACACACCTGAGTCCTCAAGTCACCTTCCTGCTTTCAGCATTTTGAAAAGGTCTTGTGTGGTAGATTTACCCGCTGCAATGCATCATTTGATCTCTTGAAAACTGCTTCTGTGAGCATTGATTGTGGATCCAAGCTTGACAAAATTATCGACAACTTTAATCTTTTCTCCATTTTTCACTATGGTACCTATTGTGAGGATGTTACCAGTTGAGAGGAGTCTGGTCTTCTTTACACTGAGTTGTAATTCATACTTGAAGGCTGCAATTCTTTTTTTTTTTAAGAATAAATCATTTTATTGGGGGCTCATACAACTCTTATGACAATCCACCCATCCATTGTGTCAAGCACATTTGTATATTTGTTGCCATCTTCTATTTCAAAATATTTTCTTTCCACTTGAGTCATTGGTATTGGCTTATTTTCCCCCTCCCTCCCTCCCTCATGGATCCTTGATAGTTTATAAATTATTATTTTTCATATTTTACATGAACCAATGTCTCCCTGTACCCACTTTTTTGTATTCATTCTCCTGGGAGGGAGATATAGGTAGATCATTGTGATCGGTTTCCCCTTTTCCCCCTTCTTCCCCTTCCCCTCCAGGTATAGCTATTCTCAGGGGTTTAGCTTTCCTGGATTACCTGTGTTTTCAGCTTTTATCTGTACTAGTGTGCATGCTCTTGTCTAGTCAGATTTGTAATGTAGAATTGGGGGTCATATAGTGCAGGGGAGGAAGCATTAAAGAACTAGAGGAAAGTTTTATGTTTCGTTGGTGCAATATTGCATTCTGACCGGCTCGTTTTCTCTCTGAGACCCTTCTGTAAGGGGATGTCCAGTTTCCTAGAGGTGAGCTTTGTGTCTTCACTCTGCATCCCTCCTCTCATTCACAATGACATGATCTTTTTGTTCTAGGTCTTTGATATTTGACACCTGATCCTATCAACACCTCACAATCACACAGACTGGTGGGGGCTTTGTTATTTTTCAGCTAGATGGCCCTTTGTTTATGTTCAAGCCTTTAAGAACCCAAAGGTTATATCTTTTGATAGCCAGGCACCATCAGCTTTCTTCACCGCATTTGCTTATGCACCCACTTTGTCGTTAGTGATCATGTTGGAGAAGGTTGCAATGCTTTGTACTCATTAGCAAGTGCTTCAAGTCCTCTTTACTTTCAACAAGCAAATTTGTGTCATCTGCATACCACAAGTGATTAATAAACTTTCCTCCAATCCTGATGCTGAATTCTTCTTCATATTGTCCTATTTCTCTCATTTTAAATCATACAGTATTCCCTTGTTCTGTTTGCACAATTGCCTCTTGATCCAGGTACCAGCTCCATGTACAAGTCAGACTAAGGCAGCATGCAACAATTTGCTGTATGAGCTCTGGCAGCTAGAGAGACCAAGAAAGAGTTGAGTATCTAGCCCAGTAGAATGAGGCATACCTTGGTCACATAGTTACAAATGTGAGATGAGAGGGAACTCCTCCCCCCCCCCCCCCAGGGTTGTATCACATCTCCAGAGAAAGCCCAATGTGCTGAGTGAATATGCTTACTTACTGATTGCTGTGCCCTGACCAGGCCAGCAATGGATCACACTGTTTCTGTCTTCCTTCCCCTTACTTCCAATTTTTGTCCTCATGCCCCCTGCACTGGGCTTGCTTCTCCAGGATGGGAGCTAAGATACCACTAGTAGTCAAACCACATGGAGGTATACATCTTCATCTTTTTTATAGCAATTATACGATATATGCTCATCACCACTACCATCCTCAGTTAATGGATGAGAAAATGAAAGTCAAGTGACACAGCGACCCAGGCCTTCTGCCTCCATAGTCCATGTGCCCTTCCTTCAGCTCGGCAGCCTACAAACCGTCATACTGAGTAAGAAGGTGGAAGTGTGGATGCAGAGATGGCTAGGCATGGAAAGAAGACTGCTGAATAAAGAAAGAGGGAACCCCTGACCCACCTAGGAACAATATGAAATGCACAGACATGTCACCAAACATTAGGAAATGCTGACTTGGGGCCGTGGAAAAGAACAAGTGTTTTGCTTTTTTTTCTTTCTTTCTTTCTGAGATTGAACAACATAGCAGATTGCTATAAATTACAAAAGCACTTCCTTTCCATCTTTGTTCTCATCTCATCACAGTGAGATGGCATCTAGCCTGCCAACCACAGATTGCATAGCACTAGGCTAGGACACTTCTAAGACTCCATGGGGATGTTTGTGACATTTGCTATGGGCCTGGGAAAGACGTTCACTTTCCTGTGCAGCAAATTGGACCACAATCCCATGTCAGACCCCAGATGTCTAAGGGCTGGAGACTCACCTGCCTTCCAGAGTCAGGGCTTTACTTGGGGCATGTGTGCAAATGAACTGCTATAAACAGGCCTGTGCACTTCCAAGGCCTTAGGAAGCTGGCTTGATTCCTGGAAAAGCCATTCAGGTTCTATTTCTGTGACTGTAGAAAGGGCTGATAATTATAGTCCTCTCATCTCACCAACCCCAACCATTTAAAGGATAAACATTTCCACTGTGTCTTTATCTGTTAAGGGTCTCTCCACCTAGGTGGCATCTCCCTGGGTGTCTGGGTGTTTCGTGCATTTCTCTTTCTTTCTGTTGGTTTTGGTAGGTAGCTGTTTCTTCCACTAGCCAGATATAACCCCCAAATATAGTTGCCTCAAACATTTCATATGATCAACATAAAAACACTAATCAAAACTGGTTTCTTTGCTTTTGGGGCAAATGAATACACCAAGGACCAGTCTCCTTCTCATATAGATTCACTAATATGGCTGGCTTTATGTAAGAAGAAAATCTGATTTATGGAAAGATAGGCAATGTGGATAACTCTATGAAATGTCAGGGTTTGTCAGCCTTTTCAGATGGCAGCAGATGGGCTCTGCTGCGTTACCCACTAATGGCTCACTTATACATTCGGAGACGGGAATTATTTTTCCTCGGGAAAAAAAAATGAGGCAATTGGTAATCCCTTAAGTAAGGTGCTGAAACTCTAGCTGTGGTTGGATTTTTTTTTGGATAGTCTTCCTCACCCGATTTGAGAAGGGTTTGCAGACATTCTAACAGCCTTTGGCACCCCTGGAAAACCCACTTTCTCCAACCACACTTGAAACTTAAGTACAGCAGAGGCTGAGGAGGGGGGCAGCCCACCGACTGTGACTTGTCGCTCTGCCAGGGGCTGAGCTGTGTGGGAGAGCACCAGCTGCATTCAGTGGGAAATCCTGATTTAGAAGTTCCAAGAAGGAAATGAGAGGGGGAAAAAGATCCTTAGGATTCTTGACCTGATTTAAGGATGAAAGGAGGACCAGGAAAAGACAATCCACCCCAAGTTTGTTATTCCTACAGGTCAACATTTGCTCTGGAGTTTTTCTTTTTGTCAGAGGAAGGGATGGTTAAGAGGGAAAGGAGGGTTTTGTTGGGGGGGGGGATAGAATTTTATTTTTAGATAATTTTAGACTTTCAAATGAATTTCAAAAATAGTACAGCGTTCCCATATATTTTCACCCAACTCCCCCTTATGTTAGCATCTTATGTAACAAGGGAACACTCATCAAAATTTAGAAATTGACTTTGGTACAATTCTATTAAGTAAGCCTCAGACATTATGTAGAATCCTGTAGTCTTTTAACTAACTCCATCTCCCACCTCATCTCAAGATGCCTCCTGGCCTTTGGTTGTCATGTCCCCTTGATTTCCAGTCATGACAATTCCCCGATCTTTCCTCACACAGACACTGGGCAAGAGTATTGGTTAGTGATTTTGTAGAATGACCTTCACTTTGGGTTTATCTGATGTTTTCTCATGACTAGGCAGAGATTATGTAGTTGGGAAAGGGTATTAGAGAAGTTGTTGTCCTTCTCATGGCACCCTATCATGGCATACAGGATTTTGATATGTATAACTCACTGCCACACATTAGTAACCTCTAGTGAGTCCCTAGGCCAAGTAGAACTACCTCATAAAGTTCCCAAGGCTGCAAATCTTTCTTTTGTGTGTGTTACATAGTTCACTTTCTATTTTTCAGAACCAGTTACTTGCATTGTAAACAGTTCTGCTTTGCAAACTTTACCCTTTACAAAGGTTTTGATGATCACAAATCTCCTTAGTGTTGGTCATTAAGAACCAATAGGGTAGAATGCCAGGGACCATCTCAGTCGTATCCATTAATTATTTGAACCAGAAAGTTTGACCATATCCTCAACTCTTTTTCTTAAAACCAATATTCATTGATTTATTAATTTATACTCATTTCTTTTGTAAGAGAATTCTTATTTCCATCCCTGTCTCCTACTGTTATTTTCAAATCATTTTCACAACCCATACATGCATTCATTATGTCACACACATTTGTACATTTGTTGCCATCACCATTCTCAAAACCTGTTCTTTCTACTTGAGCCCTTGGTATCAGCTCCTTATTTTCCCTCTCTTTCCCTGTCCTTCCTCACAACTCTTGCTAGTTTATAAATTAGTATTATTTTGTCATGTCATACACTGTGCGACATCTCCTTTCACCCATTTTCCTGTTGTCTGTCCCCCAGGGAGGGGTTATATGTAGATCATTGTGATTGGGTCCCCCTTTCTACCCCACCTTCCCTCTACTCTCCCGATATTGCCACTCTCATCACTGGTCCTGAAGGGATCACCTGTCCTGAATTCCTTGTTTCTGGCTCTTCTCTGTACCAATGCACATGCTCTGGTCTAGCTGGATTTGTAAGGTAAAATTGGGATCAATATTGTGTGTGTGTGTGTGTGTGTGTGTGTGTGTGTGTGTGTGTGTGTAGGAGGGGAAGGAAGCATTAAAGAACTAGAGGAAAATTGTATGTTTCATCATTGCTGTACTGCACCATGACTGACTTGTCTCCTCTCTGCAACCCTTCTGTAAGGGGGTGTCCAGGTGCTTACAGATGAGTTTTAGGTCCCCATTCTGCACTTCCCCTCATTCACACTGATAGGATTTTTTTGTCCTGTAATGCCTGATCCCTGATCCCATTGACAAGGCTGAAAATCTTTATGGACACACACTACCTCACATTTCTCCTGCTAAATGGCTTTGGAGGTTTTGAAGAGACAACCTTTGGGTTAGTAGGTAAGCAGCTAGCCACAGTGTGACGAAGAAGAACCTTGATCATTTGACTAAGGTAGAGTTTTATAGGATTTTCTAAACTTAATGTTTTCCTTTTATCAGAACCAAATGAGGAGTTGCTTTGAGAATATGCCAAAACCCATTTTCTGCTTAAACTTTTGCACCTCATCCATTAGTGGATCTTGCTTGCAGGCAATATTCTTGTGATGTTCTAATGGGGATCTTCTACTTTCCTTTCTCACTTATTTTGCATTTGTTAATTGGAATTATTCTGTAAAGGAAAAAGTAAGTCCTACTCTATCTATCATCTATGTCTCAGGTCATTTGCTTATACCAGTGTTACATCTCAAGCTCAGTGAATACATTTACTGCCCAGACCTTGGTTTCCAACTACCATTTTCCGTCTGAGCGTATCACAGTTCTTAGTCTTTCTCAGTAGATAATGTTTGGTAATATAGCAGGATAAGTAGAAGAATATTTCTATGAAATTATTGAAACCTTTATTATACAAAAATACTGAAATGTGAAACTATCCCCCCCAATATCCTCCATCTAGATCAATACATTTTTAAAGCAATGTTTTCATCTCTCTACTCCACCTCTGAATAATTCTGTGCTCTTTGACATATGCTGCATCAAAACAGCAGTTTAGACAACCTCAAGGGACACAAATTATGATCCTTTTAAATGTTCTTTGAGTTTGGGGAACAAAAAGAAGTCTGACAGAGTAAGATTGGGGCTGTAGGGGAGATGGGGTAGCGTTTAGCACTGAACTTCTCATAGGATAGCTCTGGCTACCTTTGAGAATGAGTAGATGCATTGCCATGAATGGGGGGGGGCAAAATATATCAGCATAGTTTCTTAGCTGTTTTCTTACTAATACTGTTTTCATAAAACTTTGTAAAAATCCTTATGTGTGACCTATGTCCTTTGAGAAAATCTATCAAGAATGACCTCCAAAACAGTCACCATAAACTTCTGAGTGGACCTTTCCTCCTTGAATTGAACTGGCCTGGCAAATCCCCTCAGAAGATACTAATTCCAGCTGACCTTTCATTTGAGGACACACAAACCAGACTGAGACAAGTGCCTGCCTGAGAGAATGTGTCTGCGACCTTCCATGCATTTCAGACACATGCTTCAACTCTTTGGTTTGGAATAGACCTGTGTGTTATGGACTGGAACCCCAGTAGCAATGCTTTTGACCCATCCTGGAATGTATGCATATTAATTCAGGAATACTCGCATCTCCATTGTTACATTTTTATTTCTGTAGCTAACTCTCCCTGTGTATTTTTTTTTTAAGACCAAGCACAAGTCAAGATTCTTTTTTTTTTTTTTTTTAAGTCATCACTGCCCTGGTGGTGGGTAGGAGGCCCAGCCTTTGCTCCTGGGAGCTGGAATTGAACCTCCATCCCAGTGGGCCGCAGTCCCGCGCACAACCACTACGCCACCGAGGCTCAGCCCACAAGTCAGGATTCTTATCTCCATCTTCTGTCTAGCTGCTAGACTCTAACACCAAAGTGCAGAGTTTGGTTTTCATCCTTCCCTTATTTGTAACTTCTTCCCCCGATGGAGAAACCTACTTCTCAATGTCTGCAAGGCATTTGCTTAGTTGATTCATATTAGCACATAAAGAGTTGTTTCAGAATTCCTGACTTTTAACCCTGTGAGTGTGATGAAAGGAAAGGAGTTCTACTCCTGTAAACAGTTACAGTCTATCCTGTAAACAGGGCAGTTCTATCCTGTCCTCTAGGGTCGCTATGAGCTGGACTCAGTGACAGTGAGTGAGCCCCGTGAAGAAGAGTCCAGATGGTGTAGAGAGTTAATTGCTGGCCTGACAACTACAAGGTCAGTCATTCAAATGTACCAGCCTTCCCATGGCAGAAAGATGAAACTCTCTAAGTTTCTAAAGATGTACAGCCTTGGAAATCAACAGATACAGTTCTAGTCTGTCCTACAGCTTCCCTATGAGTCAGACTTGTCTAGAGTGATTCCTGTGAGGAACTGGGGTCCAGGGCTTGTGTGCAGTTTCTTCCTTATTTTCTTTAGCCTTACAGATTCCAACCAAAACATGTTTTCAAAGTTACATAGCTCAGCTCCTTCTTGCCTTTAGTGTGGTCACAGACTCCATTCTACCTTTTCTTTATAGACTAAAACATTTGCTTTTTGGAGTGTTTCTTTCCTTGAGCTTTGACACACAGGGCTATCTGCCCATTACCCCAGTTCCATTCCAAACAGAGTCATTACTGAGCCCAGGCGACCCCTCCAGAGAAAAGCCTTCTGGATGCCCATGAGGTTGTCTTCCCATGGCTCTGCCATTCCCAGAATGACCTATAATAGAATCATATAATAGGCAGCACTTTGAATCTGATATATGAGTGGATATCCTCAAAAAAACAGGAAAAAAACCGCTGAGCTTAGCTTTCCTAGTACACATTTTTCCTGCTGGGCAAGTGGCAAGCAACTCATTCTGAGTTAGTGCACCCAGTGGCGTCTCCTGGGAAGGTTCTCTGTGGCCACAGTGATTTTTTTTTAAATAAAAGTTTCACTCAAGGGGCTGAGTCCCAGTGGCATAGGGGTTGTGTGTGGGACTGCAGCCCACAGGGTTGATGGTTCAAATCCAGCAGCAGCCCTCCAGGAGCAAGGCTGGGCTTCCTACTCTCACCAGGGCAGTGAAGCTACACACACACACACACACACACACACACAAAGTTTCACTCAATTTCTTTTTTTTTGTGGTGGCCAATTTAAGGGAACAGTGTAAGCCTGTGAAATTTTGTTTCCTGCTCCAGAAAAATGCTGCAGAAACTTTTGTTATGTTGAACACAGCTTATAAGGACAGCACTATGGGGGAAATTCAAATGTATGAGTGGCTTTCTTGTTTCAAGAAAGGTGAAATGTCATTTGATGACAAATCTTATTCTGGATGTTTGTCAACTTCCCGAATGAACAAAAATGCCCATTAGTAATGCATTTGGAGTTTGATTCATGAGGTCAGATTTCTGTTTAGTGGTGCTGAAAAGCTTGCATAACAGTATGCAACAAAAAAGGCCAGCCTTGTGCAACTAGGGACTGGTTTTGCCACCACAACAATGTATCTGCTCATGCAGCCATCTCAGTGTGCCATCTTGGGCAAAAAGCAGCATGCCTTTCTTGTCCCACACACCTTTCTCACTTGACCTTGCTCCATGCCACTTCTTTTTGTTTCCATGAATGCAGGGGGCCATGAAAGGATAGCGATTTGAAGATGTAGAAGAGGTGAAGAAAAAAAATGAGGGAGGTGCTGTCAGCCATCCAAACAGATAAGTTTGAAAGATGTTTCCAAGAATGGAATTGCAGATTTAGCCAATGTATTAAGTGTAATGGAGAGTACTTTGAATGTGAAAGGTTGTTGTTGTTTTTTTAAACTAAACTAAATGCATATCTTTGAAAAAAAATCTGGGTTTTTTTCCTTGGGAGGAAAAATATTTCACTCAGCAGACTATAGTGAAGTTATGTCATGCTGTTGCCTGAGTCAGTAGCGCTTTTCAATTGTAACATAGTCTTCCATCCTCTGGATGGACCACCGTTTAGTCACTCACTGGTGGATGAACATCCAAATTGTTTGAAATTGTTGACAATTTTGAATAAAGGCACTATAAACGTTTGTACCCAGATTTCTGTGTGGATATAAGTTTTCATTTCCCTAGGGTAGATTGTTGTGTCATTAGTTTCTGTATAAGAGACAGGCTCTTACTGCTGTCAAGTTCATTCAGAATCCTAGGAGTCATGGTGGTGTAGTGCTTATGTGCTGGGTGATTAATGAGAAGGTCATAATTCTACAAGACATTCTGATGGACAAAGATAGGGCTTTCTGTTCCCATACAGAGTGGCTGTTTTGGAAACTCACAGAGATAATTCTCTCCTGTCCGATAGGGTTGCTTTGAAGATAGAAGATACAGGATGCGCAGTTAAATTTGTACTTCAGATGAAATGTACTATGTGGGATACATTTATACTGAAAAGATTGATCTTAAGTCTGAATTTAGTAAATGAACATACAGAACAGCCTGTGAAACTTGAATTTCAGATAAGACCATATTTTTATATAAGTATGCCCCCCAAATTACATAGGACGTATTTACACACACGCATTCATCTGAAATTCAAATTTAGCTATGCATTCTATATTTGATGTGCTAAATCTGGCGACCCTAACACAACTGTGCCTGGCACTATTATTGTCAGTAGTATTATTATTAGTCAGGATGGGAACTACTGGGTTAGGCAGTTCCCTCTCTAGAGGCCTGCAAGACCATAGGCCTTGAATAATTCCTCCATTTAAAGACTCTCTTGTGGAAAACCAGATACTGTTTGTGAACACTTTTTCTCTTTATTTGCATAAGCACTGCTTATATAAAAATTGCTTTGTGGTATTCAATCTGTGCCATCCTTGGATGTCATGCTGTCACACTTGAGTCAAAAATGATTGTACTTTATTGAATAAACCCTGAGCAGCAGTCACTCTGCATCCTGCTCGCTTGTCAGTGGACATTGTGGACTCTTGCACTGGCCAACTTGAATGGAGCGTCTCAAACTTGAATGTGCACAGAAGGCCCTGGGGCTCTTGTTGCAATGCAGACTCCGGGCTTTTCTAACATGCTATCCTGAGGCCAGTGGCTGCTAGTCCATGGGCCCTGTTCTACCTCACACAGCATGCTCTACTTTTCACTCAGGTTCTAAGTCACAGATGAGCCAGATAAATGTCCTCGATGGGCTGCATGTGGCCCACAGGCTGTAGTTTGAGGACCCCTACAGTTCAGTTAAACAAGCTCTCTTCTGCCATGCCATGGCCACAGGCCAGGTACACACCTAGGACTATTTATTTATTTAATGTGTGTGTGTTATTGTTTGAAGTGAACTTGTTTGTCACAGGACTCCAAGGCCATCCAATTTCACTTTCCTCCTTTTTTCTTTTGGCCACTCAGACCACTCTTTAGGTTTGAGGGCTAAGGAATCTGGAGGGAAGGACCATTGATTATATTCCCCAATGGGGAACTATAGACAGGTGCTAGAAAAAGAGGTTTGGATGGTTTATAAAAACACAGATTATTTGTAGAAAGTGAATTACCTGTGGATTGGGGGGTGTAGGAAATGAGTACTCAGGATATAGGTTATATTTGGAAAATGATAAAAACCGGGCACACTATGAATGAAGTTTTCTAGACATCACTAACTCTGGGACCATATCCTTATCCAGTCTGAATACCGCCATTAGAAATCTCTCTCCAACTTTTCTTGCCAGCAAGTCTTGTCAGTTACTTTGCTGGATTAATTTAAACTAAGGTGTTCGTGACTGATAAAGGTTTAATGGGGTGTTATCTTGGAGACAGGAATAGGTTTTAGAAGCCTTGTTTCCAGGTGGCTACTCACAATGTTAGCAGTTCTAAACCATTAGCTGCTCATCGGGAGAAAGATAGACGCTTTCTACTGCTATAAAGAAATGCAGTCTTGGAAAGTCACAGGCATAGTTCTCTCCTGTCCTGTAGGGTCACCATGAGTTTGGATTGACCCAATGGCAATGTGTTTGTTTGCTCTTCTTTTTAACATTAAGCCCAGGTCTCAGCTCCATCACAAAGAAGATCTGAACTCTTAGCCAAAGGAATTTTCTCATATCTATAAAATTGATGTAGCAGAGATTCCAAGGTTCCTGGAGTGCGTCTTAGACAAGATTTCTTGGTAGGGTGTTTGTCGTTTTTAAAATAAAGCTTGGATTAAAGTGTAAAAGTGTACATCAGTGATAAGTGTACAGCTGTATGCTAATTTGTAACACAATGGACTAGTCAGAATCAAGCTGGCTTGTAGCAGATTTATGATGAGTGGAGTTTCCCTTAAAACTGCCTGGGAACTTTCTGAGAAGGTTCTTCTTAAGTAGACTCCCTCTGGGGTTTCTACTAGAGTGGGTTGCTCTCCTTTTGTAATAAATTAGGAAAGGGGAACTGGTCTGAACCAAGAGAAGAGCTCTTAGAAACCCAGGGTTTTCTAGAATGCTGGCATGTACTTAACTGATTGGCATAACCTGTAATTATATTCCCTGCCATTTTTTTTCAAAGACCGGATATGAATGGCAAATATTGTCCCAAGGCCATGTATTCAAAAGGAGCCATGGTGGCACAGCGGGTTGCAAGTTGGGCTGCTAACCACAAGGTCAGTAGTTTGAAGCTACCAGCCTCTGTACAGGGGAAAGGTAAGGCTTTCTAGTCCCATAAAAAGCTAGGCTCACAAACTCCCAGGGGCAGTGTGGCTTGTTGAAGAGGATTGCTGTGAGTCACAGTTGACGCTGGCGTAGTGAGAGATGCATCCAGACCACTCTACACTTATTGACCCACCTCATCCTGCACCAATCCTAAACGGGAGATAGTCTCCCCACTGCCATTTGACGGATGAGGAAATTGTGTAAAGTAGCTTGCTCAGGGTCTCTCTGTGGCAGGCTGGCACCTGAACAGAGGCAGTTCTATGCTTTTTCCAATCATGGTGTACAATTCCACTATCTGGTGGGATTGAAGGGGTTCCCTCTCACAGCTCTGTCCTTCTGGTTGGAACTGTGGTTCTGGAATGATCATTTTGCTGTCTAAGGTTATCTCTTGCATGACCTTTTAACAATTGGTTTAACCACACAGGTTTTGCCTTTGTGCATCTTGTTAGTTGGTCCTGGCTGGGCATCTGGGCTGATGGAAGAAGTAAAGCTCACCCAGTCAGCCACTGGTACCTGAGGGAAAGTCAGTTCAGCAGATCAAATCCTCAGGAAACCCTTGAGTCGCCATCCAGTCATCAGTCAGGGGCCACGAGGGAGAGACGCAGTGGGTAATGATCCGAGCCCACGTCTCCGAATTTGCGAGAAAGGTGATTGTAGCTAACACTGCACTGATTTCTCTTTGCAAATGATAAATCTTCCTAATGGCCTTTCAAACACATTGTTATGGATTTAAATATTTTAATATTAATATATTCGAATGCTACTGCAAGTGCATAATGAACTACATTATCAACCGGGAAAAAAAAGAAAAGAAAAACTGTAGGCCCAGCCTTGCAAAGTCTCTACCCTGGGAGTGAGTCCAAGGGAGAATAAAACACAGTCCATCAAACTGAACTTCTTTTTTTGTTGGTCATAATAATATTAAACATCATAATTAGGAATGACTGATAAAAATTTTAGCATGCTGAAGAAGGCAATGGCATAGCTACGGTCTCTGCTTCTCTGGAGGTTCAGGTTGGCCATAAGCCCAGTTTAATAAGGAGAGCTAACATGTTCACCAGGCACCTGGCACTCTCTGAGCCTTTTACACAGAGGGTCTCATTTCCTCCTTTCAGCAAATTCTGAGCAGGTGCTCCTTCCTCCCATTTACAGATGACAAAACTAAGATTCCAAGAATTGATAAAATAAAAACAAAACTACCTGCTCTCTCATTGAGAGCAATGGCACAGAGTAAAACTGTGTTGTGATGTTTCCAAAGTTATCATCTGTTTTTCTTCTGAAAAGGAAAAAACTGGAATAAACTTTAAATGAGTCAAAAGGGAGATCAAATGATGAGGTGTTGTAGTTTAACCCTAACCCCACCTTCCATCATCAACTTTCCCATGCTTTCTGGCTGCTAGCAAGTCCATTCATATCCTTGGACTATGGGTCAGAGGGTATTCACCAGAACCTTACTCTGCAAATGGATCTGGGGCTTCTGCTGTCATCCTTTGCCTTCTGCAAACAAGGTGTTCAGAATTTAAGCGCTGTGATTGGTTCCTCCTCCGGATTCAGATTTATTATTTATAATCCTTGGATCACACAGCCTGCTGTTCTTCTTTCATGTGGACCTAGATGACGCAGGCAAGCCGACTGCCAAATCGTTTTCTCCTGCAGCTGCTGTGAGGCCCAACCAGCCACCGCCTATGTTTTAGTTAACAGCCAGGCAATGAGCCACACTGTGCACCCAGCCCTGCCCCGAGACTTAGCGCACACATGGAACTACTCGGTGGGCCTCGAGTCGTCCAGTTCAGGATCCTGGGCTCTTCAGCACAGCCTGATGGGAGCTTATTTACACCATCTAGAATATGCAGCCACCCCAGCAGAGCTGGATTTGGTTTTCAAAGAGAGGCCAGGGAAAGTAGAGCTTTGTGGTCTGGAACTTCAGGAAATGTAAGCCTCCCAGGACAATGCATAGGAACTGATTGGTCCCTGGGCACCGGAATAGAACAATTCAGAGTAAATGAGCGTTGAGCAGTGTCAGAGCGACAGTTGCTCTGACACTGCAGCAGAACCTGAGCCGGCCATCTGTAGTCAAGTGCCCCCAGATGACACCCAGAATGAGAGGCGAGCTGTGATTTAAAGTCCAGGGTCAGCGTCCAGGGACAGAGTGTGAAATCTATCTGAACTGGTCAGCCTAGCCAGAAGACTGACCAGAGTCTGCATTCTCACTGGAACATTCGACGACCTGTGTCAGTTATCGGTGTGCAGTCTCTCGGCTCCAGATGCATCCTTCCATCCATGTAAACTCTGGGATAAAGCACCTGCTTTAAGTCCTTCGATGTCTGAAAGTACTAAGCTTTCTCAGGAGCGGACGCTGCAGGGAAGAGGCTCCTCCGCCAGGGCCATTTCCTGGTTGGGTCAGGGGTGGTGGTGCAGGGTGGGAAGGAGGCTGGTAGAGTCTGCCCCAGCCAGGAGCCAAGGATGAGGTCCTTCCATGACTTTCAGACTAGACCTGTGAGTCCATGCTTTTCCAGAACAGCCTCTACCTGAAAACCACAGCTGTCTGTAGGCCCTGATACGCTTGGTCATCACTGTACATCCAACCTACAGTTGCCCTCCCACCCTCCCTCGTATGAGAGGGTGGCATCTCCTTTGCCCAGCATCCTATTTACCCGATGCAGCCCCATGGCGAATCTCTGTGCCCTCTGGTGAGTGGAACCAACCACCGGCACGTTCTTCATCAAGGTTGCCCTTCTGAGTTTGCCCCCCTTGGGAGAGACGCCCAAGGGTACAACAGAGGGCCTTAGAGACTGTGTTGTTGTGATCTGACCCCCACACCACCTGGTTGATGGCAAATCAGACATGACAGCTCCATGTCCAGGTGCAGATCCATGAGCTCTGACCCATAGGTCTTTGTGTTGGCTGATTTTCAGAAGTAGATCGCCTGGCCTTTCTTCTTAGTGTGTCACAATCTGGAAGCTCCCCTGAAACCTAGTTAGCATTGCGGCAACACACAGGACCACGTGCCAACTGGCTGCATGGGCTGGGAAGCGAGCCACAGCCACTGCAACTTAGGGGTGACTTCTACCAGTGAACCACCAGTGGCTCCTTTTATATCTCTACTGACTCCCTTATCTAAGTTAATAGTCCCTTATCTGGAATGCTCCCAATTTCACCTGCTAGGCAATGCCCACCTTCTAACTGAACCCAGAGTGGTACACATCCCATAAGCTACCCATTGAATCCCAAATCGCCTATTTGGGTGGGAAATCCAGAGGCTGACACCAGGCTCCTTCTATGGGAGCTTCCCCACCACCAGAAATCAGCCTGAAAGGATAGGGATTGAAAAATAAGACTGAGAAGGAAAATGTGTTTTCCTTACAGAGGATGTGGGAATACTATGTCCCTCGGAGACGCCCAGAGAGAGCCCTTGAAGTGGGTTCGGTTAGAAGATGAATTGATGGCATGCTTTTCCAAAAAGGACATGGGTTGGAAAATCCTGGTGGAAAATGGCTTGGCATAGTCCTGGGAGGTGAACCATCACTTGGCTCACTTTCTACCAGGACAAGGGTTTGTAGGAATGCCAGAAGCAGGGAATATTGAAATGGTTTATTTGTACTTTTTGTTGTGTCTAGCGGTGTCAGCTAAAATGGACATTTTTACACTGAGTAGAACCTTCCACAGACGTCCTGAGTCAGGTCACCCTGCTGAGGCACCCAAACACCATCTGGGCCTTCCCTCCCCCCTTCCCCAACATGCCCAGTTCCATGTTCAAGGCGGCGCCTGTAAAGTTGAAATGGAAACTTCAAGTTATGCTGAAAATACATCAAGAAGAGTCCATGATAGTTTCAATTTCTTTCAGATGACTGCCGTGTATCTATCTATACATATATTTTTTCTCATTTTGTCCTGTTGTGCAATTAGAAGTGCCTGCAAAGTCCATCAAGCTGCCCCCAAGCAGAAAGATTAAGGCCTTTAAAGATATTGTCAATGGTTTCTGTTGAGTCGATTCCATCTCCTGGCCCAGCCTGTGTGCGGAGAACGGCTCCTGGGTGCTTCCCAGGCAGTGTGTGCCCTGTGGGAGTCAGCTCTCCAGACTGGATTTCAAGTTACCGTCCAGAGACTGACTCGTGGTTTGCTGTAGAGGAGAGGAGACAGTGATGGCACCTGCTGAGGTCAATGTCAGGGAAAAGAAGCATGCCCAAGTCCCCTCGGTCCACAGAGCCTGTGCTGTCAGAAGAAGAGGGTGGGCACAGCTACTGCTAGGAGGTTTGCTTCTCTGGGTGTGTATTTCCTCCCCCACCCTGTCTTTCCCCCCTCAGCTTGTTGTGGTTTTGAGGGTGATTTCAGGAACAAATTCTCTTCAATCTAATCCCAATTCAGGTTGCGTAGAATTGATTAGGAGACCCAGGAGAGTCGTGGGTTTCAGGGTTACACGTTGCGCTGCTAACCACAAGTTCAAAACCACCAGCTGCCCCATGTAAGAAAGATGAAGCATTCTATTCCCATAAAAGTTACTGCCTTGGAAACCCACCAGGAAAATCCTGCTCTTGAGTCAGAATGACTTGATATGTGTGTGTGTGAAACTATTTATTATTCAAGGAATGCTTCTGTGGCTATAAATGAGGATGTTGCCCAAAGGGAAATATTAGCATATTACACCTTAGCCTAAAGTATTTGGCTTCCCCAAGCCCTGCCAGATACCACCTGGAACATGTTGGTATGGGATAGAAAGCCCTTTTCATGGTCTCTTTTGTCATGTAGCTATGCATGTTGTGTTGGAGGAAAAGTCATGCCCTTATATAGTGAGCTCTACAATGTCATGCACTTTGCTATCCCTGAACCTCACAGGGCCCCAAAGACCTAACTGGACAGACTTGCCCACCCCCTCACCCGTGCACAGTCCCACACCTCTAGCAGGAAAGGCTGGTTAGTTTTTCTATTTGGTAGATCAGCAACCCTTTATCAGTCCTTAATCTAAGGGTTTTCACTTCCCTGGTGCCTGAAACATTGTTCAAAGTAGCCAATCACACCCTCCTGCAATCTCTGGGGTGGGAGGTGGTGGTGGCTACTAACACACCTGGTCCTGTGTCCTCTGCCGCTTCATTCTGTTTCGGAGTGCATGGTGCGTGGTGTCCTCCTCCCCAGGGGACATGACTCCTAAGCTCTTGGTAAGCTCTCCTCCCTACTGTTGGCTGCTGTGGTTGGTTAGCTCCAGAACTCGAGGGCAGGACCTTTCCATTCCCGAACCAATTGAATGAAGAGGAGACCCGTCTGTCATCCATCCGTTTTCATGTCTTGGCTTTTGGTGTAGCCACTGCCTGAAATTGCCTGCTCCCCATTTTGATGTGCTGACGCTTAAGTGAATGTCCGGGAGGAAAAAGCCTATTAGGTAGGGTTTGCGGATTTCTGTGCTATAAATATGCACGTCGTTACTGATCTCAAGATACTGGTCACTGAATGCTGAGTTAGGAAGAGAGGTGCATAATTGGTTCTTGCAAGCTGGAGCGAGCAACTCTGGCACCCTCTGGCACAACTCTAGTCAGCCTTTACATTTTTGTTCCCATAGCTGTTCTTCTAGAGAGCCTCACCCGATTACAGCCTAGCCTGGCCCTGATACTAGGCTAGGTGTTCTCATGCTATCTTACCATTCTAGAGATTCGTGTTCTCTACATGCAGACATGATGGGGAACAAACCCTATGGAGAACACAGGAAAACACTGCCCTGCA
>PVJH01033260.1:0-21673 GCA_004026705.1 Nesogale talazaci
CCCCCCCCCCCCCCCCCCCCCACACACACACATTTAAAGCACCTAAGAAGGTTCTTTCATAACCCCTCATGGTCAGTAATCTTGGGTCTTGCAGACCCGAGTGTGAGGAAACCTTTTGGGGATAATGTCGTTTCTCCTTGATCTCGTCAGAGCACAACATTTCCTCTTCTGCTGGCCTCAGAAAAACTGGGGAGCAGCTGGCTACCATCTGCCCGACAACCTACTCATTACTTTTAGACTTGTATTTCTAAGAGTCTATGTGTGCCTTTGCTTAGACAGCCTTACATGCAACAGGGGCCCATTTACTTCGCAGAGCCAGCCATGTGGGGCATGGTGCTCCCCTGCTGTGATACAACATGGCCCAATCTGTTTCTTTTTAAGGTGACCGACGCTGTGCACGTATGATTGCATCCTGGGCTCGTCCATGCCCTTCCCTCCTGCCCCCAGCCAAACTGAAACCTACTCAGGCAGTGGTGATGCCCAGTCAGTTTATGTAACTTCTGACACACAGCCTCTGGGATGGCCCTTCCAGGCAAATATACCCACATCTCTCTCAAGACTATAAAGTCATATATCCTTTTTATGTGAGCTCCCTAACCAGTACTTAATCTGTAACAGCAGGAGCAACCTGCCCTGGCCTGAGCACACGACTATGTACCAATTTTGTCTTAAGGACTTGATGTAGTCAATAAAAGCCAGTGATGTTATTATCTTTCTTTTCTAGCTAGCAGAACAGAGGCTTAGATACCATTCAGCTTCATGTTAACGAGCAAGTGCACTTTCAAAGCCACGCGTTTCAAAACCAAGTTGCTCTTGATTGTAATTGAACCCTGGGATACACTAACTACCTCCCTCAAGTCCTTTCACTGGCCCCCTTTCCAGAAGAGCTGGCGATACCTTCTTTTTTCCCCATTTTGTTCTAGAAATGGAAAATCTGCTTAATTCTTTACAGAGAAGGCTTCAATTTAGTTTTGCATTGGAGCTCCTACAAAGAAAGAGTTTCCAAATGCCCCTATGTCCTGACTTCTGCCTCTTGACAGAATTCTGACAGCATTGTTTTGATTCTTTATTATTATTATTATTATTATTATTAATCATTTTTTGGGAACTCTTACAGATATTATAACCACCCATAATTCAATTAGATCAAGCATAATCGTACAATTTCTGCTCACCAGTTTCAAAACATTTTCTTTCTTCTTGAACTCTTTGAGTGTTATATAATTCTTGACAGAATTATGCTCAGAATAGGCTAAAGGAAGAGATAAAAGAGTAAATACCCCAGATCACACAGTTCCAGCTCTACATAAGCTTGCACTATACGCCGACTGTGTGCTCCACCGAATCCATCCTGCACTCTTCATCTTCCTCATTCTTTATTCATAGCTGTGTCTTCCAGGACCACCTCCCTTTGAGCGTCCACTATTGTGTGGGTCTTTATCGCGCAGTCTTTATTGTGAAGAACACTAGTCCTGACAGAGAAGTAATATCTAAGGGTTGACCACCACCCCTCTAGGGGCATAGATAAGATCGGGGCTGGCCAGATGTATATTGAGCTTCGATACAGAAGAAGGATGTGAATCTACAGCCTCAAGCCTGGAAGACCATCCCTTTGACCAACATGTTTCCCTACTGGACATCCTCATGCTCGCCTCCTTTCTACTTGGCTTGAAACAAAGAATCCTAGAAGTTACTGAGTTGGAACAGCTCTAGGGAATTACCTAGTTCCACTTCTTGCATCTGATGCCAGACTCTGAATTCTGGGTTCCTTTAGGATCATTCATCCAATGTCTTTCACACCACCAGAGGTGAGCTAACTTGGAAGTTACACAGACAACTCACTTCATCTTTGAGAAGCTTTATTTGTTAGTTCTTATAGTTCTCTGTAAAGCTTGATTTGATTCTCTAATACTTTTACCCATGGGATCCATTTCTACTTCTTGGAGTAACATAGAAATAATCTAATCTAACATAGAACTAATGCTCCTGTCAAAGGAAGGTCCTTCTAATATTTGAAGGCAGGAATGATGTTCATTCTTGTCAGACTGAAAGGCTGAGTTTATGTCAGTCTTGTCATTGCGTTACTGTTATGTCCCTTCCACTTGCAGGGCACACTTGAAAGGGTAAATAATAGAGCATTAATAATGTGTCAAGCCCCTTAAAATGCATGCTCTAACTCCATTCTCTTGTCTAGTCTGAGGGGTAAGAACACTTCCCACTCTACTGAGAAAGGAACTGAAGCTCATGAAGTTGGGCATTTAGGTAAAAGTCATGCAGTTATAAAGAAACAACTGACATATGAAACTTATCCCGATACGTGTGAGTTATTTTTGCTTTGCTCTTTGAGTTTCACCATGGTGAAGATGAACAAGACATGCAAGATCCAGGTCATTTCACCCACTGTTAAATCCACGGGGACATAGACAAGAGATGATGAGTACCATTGTCGTCTTCAGTCACATCTGCTAGAGCCCTTTTGTCCCTCCCTTACTCTGCACTTGATTTGGACCCTTGATTGTAGCAGCCTCGCCACGTGTGCAGATAGGAAAACCGAGCCGAGAGGTAGATGGTCTCCATCCATGTGGACTCCGAGACGTGGTGCAGACATCCGAATGACATCTCCAAGTCACAGGGACAATTGCTAATTCCACCTGGGTGTTATTTGAGAGTGGAAAATATTGGAGACATTTGTCACTTTTCCATAATATTTCTGGAATACAGGAGCCCTCTGGTGGCCAAAACAGCAGGAAGGTGTCTGTCCTTGGAAAAGCCCAGCAATGATTCAGACTTTCATGCAGAACAACTCTTTGGGGTCTCGAGCTTCATTTGGGAGACACCCTTCTCCATTCACCTCCCTTCATCCTAGTTTCATAGATGGCTAGGATTTACTTTCTGCACACTCGCTCTTCTTCCCCCTTGAGTGCCTCTCTGCCTGTACCTTCCCTTCCAGCCCCAGTAGCCTTCCCCTGGTGCCCCTGGAATCTCTCCTCCCCGCAGACTTTAGCCTCAAAGGACCCTGTGGGAAATCTGGCCAGTTCCCCCTGTGGCAGGTGCTGAGCGACAGCTGCTGCCTCTGCTGCTGTGTGGAATTCTTCTCCCTTGTGGGTGTTTAGAGCCTGCAGATGGATTAACTAATGATGCCTGCTCATCAACTAGTGTTTTCAGCATCGTGCTGAGCACGGAGAGGATGATGATCATCACCCAGAACCAAGATTTCTTGGGAGAGCCATTGAGCCTCCTCTCACATATGTACAAAGAGTTGATCCCGTATTACCTGGACCCTGGAATTGCCAACTGCCCTACAACTAAACCATTCTGCGTCTTTGTGTGCTGCTCTCGGTTGTGCAGAAGTCTGCTTCCCTCCTTAGAGTTGGCTGGGAGTGGTGTGTCTTCTGCACGTCCAAGCCCCCCACCAGATTTCTTTGCCAGTGATGGCAAATAAAGCCAACAACCAGTAAAGACCCACGAACATGGCTGTTCCATGTGGATAATTGGGAGTTAGTCAATCAGAAGCTCTCTGGGTGACTAGTTGACTTTAATGAACCAAATAAGGAGAAAATAAAGCTCAGATCAGACAGGGAAGAACTTTGGGCTAATATTCTAGCCCCGGCTTTTAGTGTACTGAAGTCACGGGGTGGTAGGACACTTAGAAAGCCCTTTGGACTTTTGAGGAAAAAAAAGACCTTCTTTAAATGAGCTGGAGTACTTTATTACATACTCTCTGCCCCACAATTAGTGGCTTAATCACAGGGCAATTGGATGAGATAGACCAGTTCATTACCCTCATTCCAGAGACAATCAGAAAAACTTTCCACAGGACCCAGGGTGTGTCTCAAGAGAGTGGCCAGGATTCAAACTCAAGAGTGGCATGTACCTGGGCTTGTTAGAAGGTGCAGCCAGAAAGGGTTCAGTTGTACCCAAACACACCAATTCTACATCACAGCGACCCCACGAGTATGTGTCTAAGAGTCATAGAAGTTTGGAAAGCTGCCAAAGAAAGGGCTGGAAGGATGGAGAGGATTACAGGGCATCCCACCAGGCGGTAGCCCCATCCAATGAAAGGGATTTGCACTCGTGACAAAATGCACCTGGGTTTCTATTTCCACTACCTCTCTGGTAGTGGAGAGGGCGTGGTCTTTAGATGAGGCCAGATTAATCTCAGTCCCTGAGGATGAGGATGAGGGTAGCTTGGAAAGGATGACTATGGAAGGTCACAGAGTTCTCTCCTCTCTAGGTCTTAAGGAAGTACAGACAAGTCTTTCCAGAAGACTGTGGTTGTATATGGATCAAGCCTTACCATAAGGTTGGGTCAGCTTCTCAGACCTGCTTAGGCTTCTTGTTCTCCAGCACTTTGTGGATTAAAAAAAAAATATATATATATATATATGGATTTTGAGTGCAAGGGAAACACTGGGTTGGGTGCTAAATCTGTCCTCTTAACCCTGTTTCTCTCAATAGGCTGCCACCTCACCCATAACACTTCCCTCCAAACCACAGGCTGACTGTCTCATAGGTCCCATTTTCGGACATTTAACTTACAGGAACCACTATAGCTGCCATTTCACCAAGAGCAGTGCATGGTTTGTTTCATTGCCCCCTCGGCTCTGTGTGTGTGTGTGTGTGTGTGTGTGTGTGTGTGTACTTACCATGGTGTCCTTTGTAATGGCGCTGTCAGCATTGATGTGGTCACTTCTCTGTTCTCACGCTAAGCTTTTGGACACAGAGTCTGGACCATGTCTCCTAACTACGTCTTGTGCCACAGCTCATCCCAAAAGTTGGCAGGTGCTAAATAAAGTAATTTTCAGAGTGCTCCGGGTGGCGTAATGAAAAGCGCATTCGATCGGACATTAGAAGATCTGGTTTAGGCCATGCCCTGCCACCAATTAGGTGTGTAACTAACTTTCCTTTCCTTTGCCTCGATTCTCAAGGTTATGCGTGAGGAGACTTAGAATCTCATGAATTTTTCCCTCTTTAAAAAAAAAAGTGTAAAAGCTCCTCAGGGAGCGGGAAGAACCTTCCGGAGTATAAACTGTGGCCCTTGGGGGTGGAGGAGGAGGGGCGATGTGGAGAGGACTTGGGGAGCTCGGTGGAGGAAGCACTTTGGAGGAGCTTCCGGGCTAACTGGTGCTTTAAGAAGAAGGAGCTGTGAAAAGAGGCCGGCAGAGCTGCCATGGTTCCCCTTTCAAACAGGGCCTGGAACCAGGGCATTCTGGTTCAACCCTCTGCTGAGAAGTTGCCTCCCACCCCAGACAGACTATATCTCAGTCTACCTTGTTACGAGATGCCTGAAGGATTATGATGTGTACACCCGCCCATCTGGTCAAACTGTAGTATGTGAGTGGGTGCAGTCAGGCTCAGGTGCCCTGGCAGTGCTGTGGGTTAGGCATTGGACTGCTAACCTCAAGGTCATTGGTTCAAGTCCGCCAGCCATTCTGTGGGAGAAAGATGCAATGGGACTCCTGTAAAGGTGTATGGCCTTGGAAACCCTGTGGGGATTCTTCACACTGACCTGCAAGAGTCGCTGTGAGTTGGAACTGACTAGTGCTGGTGTGTTTTATTTTAAATCTGCTGTGGGAAGAGTCAGCCAGGGGCAGGACTGGAATGCAGTCGTTTGGAGCCCTGCTTCCACCACCACCACCTCTTGCTTACATGCCTACGATGCACTCTCCCTTCCTCAGCCTCCACTCCCACGGGACTGTGGCTGGAGTTGAGCGTGGCCCTGGATCTGGAAGAGAAGAGGTAGACAGCTGCAGGGTCAGTCCACCCTGAGGAGGAATCGCAAAACTCTTCTTTCTCCTCCCAAGGCAGGGTTTTTATGTAAATGGAAAGAAAAGGCTGGGAAGTTTGGGCTTGGGGCCGACAGAGGATTTTGTGAAGGGCAAGATTCCTCAGCTGTCATAAATATCAGTGCAAGGGGAAACAGGTGGTGAATCCCTTCCACAAATATTTTAAGTGGATTATAAACCCCCTCTGTTTCCTCCCAACCAGCAAGTTTTAGTGCTTAGAATACCAGAAAGGTTTCTTTCTTTCTTTCTTTTTTTTTTTTTTTTTAACAAACCTAGAGGGACCATCATTTTGCTAGCGACTGCTGCTGTTTGGGGTAAATAGACTTTAGTTCTAGGAAGCCGGGTTGGGTCGCACGCAGTTCCCTTACTCAGCTGATAAAGCGGCTAGCCCAACTTTCTGCTCTCGATTGACTTAGAAGCCTTCAATGGAAAGGTGTCTTCTTTTATTTCTGAGAATGCAACCTCTGCCTGGGGAGCTACGTCTGCCAGGCAGGCAAGGTGGGAAGTCTTGGCAGAGGCTCTGGGCGAAACCAGGAAGAACATGATGAGGCCAGTTGAAAGAGCACGTCACTGGTTTCTAATGAGGGGGCGCATGTCAGAGGAGCGGGGCCTTTGGAGGAAGAAGAGGCTGGATGGGGGGGAGGTCCACACAAACTGGGGACCCGTGTCCCCTCAGAGATGGTAAATGTTCCTTGAAGTTAAGAGAGAGAGCAGACAGAGTCTTCTCTGTGGGCCTTTAAAAGGAATGAGAGCCAGCTGGGAGAGTGGAGGATGGTCAAGTTTGGGATAGCAGCATGGGGACAGAGGCGAGAGAGTGCACTCTGGCCCCATAGGCCAGTCCTCTCGTTTCACAGGTGAATAAACCAGGGCTCAGAAAGAACTGGGACAGTTTCTTTCTCATGCGGGATATCTCTGGCCTATCAGTATGGGTTGGAGCCTATGAAGGTGGAACCAGCAGTCAAACAGACCTGACCATCAAATACCGCTGGCCCAATTACTGTGACTTTGGAGAATATAAATGTGCCTATTTCTTGGAACTCTTGAGATAAGAAGATGTGAAGTCTATGTAAAAGGTCTCCGCCTAAGACTTGGCACCATGTCTAATAAGTACCCGTGAACCCCCATATCCCTTCCACGACAATTAGGATGTTCTTGACTAATAGGGCCTCGCCTGCTATGAAAATGGAGGAACAGACATTAATTAAGGGATTCCCATATACCAGGCACACTCCTGTTATATAACAGGCCCTCGGCTAATTATTACAATGACATTACTTTAATGAACAATTATACAACCTCCTAACAGTTATGCTAATGGGGACTAACAGTGGTGGTAACGGCGAGAGTGATAATCGACTGTTGGCCCAACTGCTCCTGATATAACAGATGCGATGAGGGAAGGAGGAAGGAAAAGCTCTTTCAGAGCCAAACCCTTTAGGTGGCCTTGTCTTGCCACGGCAAGCAGTCTGGGGACTAGCAAGTCACACAGTCATTCAGCCGGGAAACAAACAGTTACTAGGGCCTACTATGTGCTGCTTGCTTGGGGGAGTGGGGACATGGTGTTGAACAGAAGCAAGGTCTTTTCTCAGGTGTAAGGTGCATTCTGCTGGGGCCAAGTAGCAAACGGGGACGTAGACAACAGGCATGTTTTGTAGGAAATGAGAAGACCGATGAACAAGAATGGATCGTGGCGAGGGGGCTTAGATTAGCCCTTCAGGAGGAACGGTATGTCCTTGCGGGGACACTTGAGTCGAGATCCAAAGGGAGCAAAGAAGACAAGCGTGTGAACACCATGAGGTGCAGAAAGCTGCAGGGAAGAGAATAGCAGGCATGAAGTCCTTAAGGTAGAACCTCAAGGAGTGATGTGCCATTGTCCCATGGCTGGAAATCATGGTTCTGCTGATGCCTCCATTCAGCAGAATGAAGACTTTGATGTGAAGAAGCTCTTCTTCAGCGACCTGTCTACAAGCCGGGGGACAAGGACCATCCTGAGGACATGTCTAATGGTGAAGAAGCAAGCTAGAGAGAGAAAGCGCCTTAGAATCTTTCCAGAGACTGCAACTGTCCCTGAAGGCACTGTGTGGCTTGGCATGAGAAAAATCAGCGCTTAGAGCCATGGGTCCCTGCACCAGCCCAGGACTTGATAACCGAAAGATGCTAGAAGTGCGGTACCCACATCACATTGGGAAACTTCCCCACAATGCTCCACTGTTGCTCAGGACCCTATCTGTCTTTATCTGATGTGAACTTTCTCCAGTTGTGCTTAAAGATTGGTGTCTTCTCCAACAATATTGTTTCTTAAAATGGATCTGTGAGGACAAAGGATATGACTGGTTCATGGAATTCCCATGGGAAACAAAGCATTTTAGCCCACCCGAGCTTGGTACATAATAGGACTAGAGCAGTGGTTCTCAGCCTGTGGGTCATGACCCTGTTGGGGGTTGAACGACCCTTTCTCAGGGGTCACCTGATTCATGACAGAAGCAAAATGACAGTGATGAAGTAGCAACAAAAAAAATTTTATGATTAGGGCATCTCCACCCCATGAGGAACCGTATGAAAGGGTCATGGCATGTTGAGGAAGGTTGAGAACTACTGGACTAGATTTCAAGTGCCCAGACGTCCCACTTTTTAAGAATTTAACAATGTCCCTTGGTGTTTTAAAATTAAAATAAATATATTATGATACTTTTTTTGCATTCTATGAAAATTTTTGTTGCTCCATATAGAGCAAATTTTTAATCAAGAACCCTCCCCCCTCCCTGCCGGTCAATGGTGTCCTGCTTAAAATCTGGTCATTTTAGACTATTTGGGTGTGTGTTATGGAAAAAGCACCACAGCATTACCCTCCACCTAATCAGAAGCCCACCTTCTGTACGATCTATTTCAAACTTCTGGGACTCTCCCAAGCTGTAGCTTTGTGGAATCAGTGAGCAGGTCTATTACCCAGCTCTTGTCCTGTTTGACCTTCTGAATCTTATGTCTTTCTCTGTGCAGCCTGCTTCCGAACACGCGTGGATTCTTACCGAGTGGAGCCATCGTGGGACGAGCCCTGGCCTTGGGACACCCTGGTTAACACTTACTAGCCATACGACCTTGTCGCCTAGCCTTTAGGAACCAAGATTTCTTCGGTGAAAGTGCAGGATAACATCCCTATGTTGTATTGGGCTTTGTCCATGCCTTCCAATAGACTGAGTGGTGAGCATGCACACCTTGTGAGCTGTAGTGCATTCATGCTGCTGTTGTTAGGGGTCATGGAGTTGGCCCCAAGCCAAGTGACCCCTTGAACACAGAAGACCCTGCCCGGTCCTGTACCATCCTCACCACTCTTCCTCTGCCTGAGCCCCTCGATGCGGCCGCTGCGTCCATCCGCCTCACTGGACGGAAAGTGCACCCAGAGCATGCGATCCCCATACTGTGGACATGCTCCCACGAGGGCACTTCATCCGTGTCGGTCCAGGTGCCCCTAGTACAACTCCTCTTGCCTTATTTTTAGGGGCCTTTGGACATTGGGTTGGTCCAAAAGCCGAGTCATCTTTTCATCATTCTGACTCTGATATCCCACTCACCCCCGTCCGTGAGACATCTAGCCAGGTGCTCCTGCGAGATGCTTAAGACTTCATGTTACATGTATATTGTCAGGAGGGACCTTGAGAAGGACAGTGTGTTTGGTAAAGCAATGGACTCCTTGAGAGGGATGGGCACAGTGGCTTTCACAAGGAGGTTAAGCCTAACAACTGCGAGGTTGGTCACAGGACCCGGCATGGAGGGTCACTATGAGCCAGGACAAACTGGCCTGCGCCTACCAGAAAGAGCTGGGGTCCACTGGGCTGATAGCTTCAGCGAGGAGTCCATCATGATCCACAGCATCTTTCCAAGGACACACATAGACAGAGCCCATTTCTCTGTCATCCAAATTATTCCAGCTTGGAACACACAGAAGGAGCGCCTGATCTGTGTGGGGTGTGTGTGTGTCACCAAGAAGCATGGGGGCTGAAAGGATGAATAAGGACCCTGGTCCCACAAGAGTGATGGATGTCCTAAGGTCAATACTAGGCATGGTCAAGAATGAACCATTCCGGTAGAGCGAAGTGCCACAGGAACTCTGAGCAGGAAGCAGTCAGAGCGGACTAGAAGGATTAGGGCTGGCTTCTTGGTTATGGTTACTTTTCCTACTGGCCATGTCACTGGGCATCTCCCACCTGCTCAAATGTGGCCCTCAGGACCTCACCAATAGACTTGTCAACTGCCAATGGACTGGCACAAGGCCATTGGCTTCCCCTATAGAGAGTGAGCTCTCTGCAGAAAGTGAACCCCATCCTGAAAGTAAGAGACCTTACACCGATAACTGGAAGATCAGGTGGAAAGGGGAGGAAAGTCAAAGCACGACTTAGAAAAGGAAACAAACTTGGTCTGCCTGATAGCAGGACCCCTCAGGGTTTTATACCAGGGCCTGGGCTGTGGCACTCTGCTTAGCACAAGTCCTGGCAGGAGGTTTCGGCTCGCCAGGCTGAAAGGAGCCTGGACCCTGTCATTGAGAGCATCCAGCCTGGCTCTCTCTGTCCTTTGTCAGGGCCCGGGAGGCTCCGTATCATTACTCCAGAGCATTCTGCTTCCCTCTGGCCTCATTACGCAGTACATTAGCTGTGGGAACTAAACCCATTATAAAAAGGAGGGGGTGGAATTGGCACACGGGGAAAGAGGCCTTCTCAGATCAAGCTAACAACTTGTGCCTATTAACTAAAGAAGATCATTAGAAAATTCCCATCTCCTCCTCTCTTCTCCCCCTGCTTTGCCCCCCACCCCAACACTTGCCTTGTCAGATGTGCAAAGAGAGCAGGACACACACACACACACACACACACACACACACGCATCGCCTGTTTCCTGCACATGCGCTCGACCTTCAAGGGGCCTTCCACACAGGTCTAAGGATCCATGAGTTTGGGATAGCAGTGAGGAATTGCTTTTAAATGGAAAACATTTAAATGTCAGCTTTTAAATGGAAAACTTTTCTTCTCTCTCAAAGATGGTTCCCCTTGGCTTGGTGGAGATGGCTATGGAAATAAAGATGACCTTATGATGATCACGACAAAAGAGACCAAGGGGGACAAGGTTTTATTTCTGCTGTGCAGTAATATGAATGGGGGTGCTAGGTCACTTTGAGATGAGTCCGTTTAAACTTCTTTTTTCTGCGGAAGGGGCTTCCGAGGCCAGAGTGAATGGCATGCCCCAGACTTCACAAAGGGTGCTGAGGCTGACAAAAACCAAACCCACTGCCACCTACTAGATTCCACCTTAAGGTGCACCTGAAGGGCAGAGCGGAACTACACCTTCGTCGACCCGCAAAGCTTTATGGGAGCAGAAATCATCATCTCTCTCGCACGGAGCAGTTGGTAGGTTTCAACCTTGTGGTTAGCGACCCAACGCTTAACCCATTGTGCCACCCCCTTGGGGGTTGGATAGCATCCTCGGGTAACCAAGTGAGACATCTTTGATATCAGGACACAGGCAGAATGTTAAGTATCAATAGTGGCCAGAACAAAAAAAATCAGAACACACACGCACATACGCACGCACGCATGCGCGCGCACACACGCATACATGCACTCTCACGCACGCACGTACGCAGGATGTGGTTCGTGCGATGGTCTCAGAGCAGAGACCTGATGGAGCTTTCTGTGGGTCACCACCCATCCAGACGGGAATGTAAGTAGCCCTACTGCCTCCATTTCTTACCCAGTGGCTCCTTCCCCACCCCTCCACCCCCCCATCTCCATTCCTATTTTCAATGGCAATCTCTCTAACCTAGACCTTGACCTGCTGGAATGTGCGTTCAAGTCTATGAACACTTTCCCTCCTCTGAAGGTTTGTGACTCGGTCGAAACCTGCTCAACTACAGAGGGGGATGGGGAGAAGACAAGCCAGGCCAGACCTCTCCCATAACCTGACCAGGAAACATAGGGGCTGGGGTGGGGGGGGGAATTTCAGAAACTCACCTATTCTAGTTGTGGGGGACACTGAGGAAAGAGATGCTTATCCTTAAATCAGATCTCTCTCTCTCTCTCTCTCTCTCTCTCTCTCTCTCTCTCTCTCTCTCATGTGTGTGTGTGTGTGTGTGTGTGTGTGTGTCTGTCTGTCTCTGTGTGTCTTACTTTATAAAAAGGTCTGATTAGCATTTCCTTTTCAGTTGCTCCTTCTCCATCCCAGCTGCACCCATTGTGGCCAAACAGAATTGGTGCAGTAGCAATTCAGGAAAGCAGCTGAAAGGGAACGAGTGAAGAAAAAAACAAGGGAGTGGGTTTTCCTTAGAGCTCGAAGAAACCACTCTAATTAAAAAGGGAATACGAGAGATGAGAGATGAAACGGGAGACTTGGAAGAAGTAGACAACAAAATGCCCAAGAATCAAGAACCTGAATTAGACAGAGGTGGGGGTCAGGGAGAGAGAAAGTAAGTCAAACGACCTACACTGAGAAGTCGATGAAAATTTATATTGTAAACAGAAAAAAATGTCAAAAGAAAAACAAAGGACTATGAATGGGACAGAAAGGGTTGGAGTTTTAAAAAATGAATAGAGATGGAAATGTCCTTATTTCCTTCCCCTACTTTTTCTTTTGACTGATGCTGCTGTTACTTCTTTTTTTCTAATAAGAACGTGGTCTTGTCCCCTTCATCTGTCATACCCTGTGTGAAGAGAGGCAGGTTCTGCTGTAGAGTGACTTGGGCGGTGACGTTAGAGATGGATCTAGCCATCCTTGCTTTGGAACTAGATCTCGCTCCCCGCTGGAAGTTCTCTCCTTGAACTTAAAGCACACTTCCGTTCTGCTCAGGGACCTCCTTCTTCCTGGAATGGCATTGGCCCTTTCCCATCAGTGGGATGCTGGGACACTTAACGAGGGCATGTTGGATAAGCACATAGAGCCCAGCAGAGTGAACGCATTGGAGAACGTGTTAACAATGTTCATAATGATGGTGCTTGGGGCCTTTTAAAAAAGCTTGCATGCAAAACATTGCTGTGACTGTTAGTGTTTATAGGCTTATAACTTACCCCTCAAAATTACCTAATTGGAACTGAAATATCTCCAGCTGGCTGTCAGCCAGAACGCAGTTGTTCTTGGAAGCTTTCCCTCTTTTTTATATATTGTCATACTGGCCCAAAATGCAGGGAGATGTCTACTTGATCAGGAAGTGTCAGTACTGCAGTGCATGGTGGGGATGTGGTACTGAAAGATGAAGCTACTATCTTGGCTTGAGGAATAGAACCGTCCTGCCTCTGTTAAGTTTTCAGCCACTTACGGAAACGTTGACAGTTCAAACCCACCCAAAGACTTTATGGGAGAAGAGACCTGGCAATCTACGCCCCTAAAGATTAGAGTCTGTGTCACGTAGAGCTGTGATGACCTCAAGCAACTTAGTGACATCCGATGATACAGTCTCAGCTCTCAAAAACCAAACCTCTGTCCTTGAGTTAATTTCATTATCTAAGGATTGTACAGGGTGTTTGAGGCCGTGAATCCTTTTCTTTTCTTTAGACTTGTTTGTCACAAAAGAATTCAAATCTGTTTCAGTGTTCCTTTCCTCCTTTTATAGCCACTCAGACTAATGTTTACATCTGCTGGGGAAGGACTCTGGAGGGCTTTGAAGACCGTGAGCCTTCTCTTGCTTTCTTTTTAAAATTTATTAGTTTTTGTTGTTTTTGTTTACTTATATATACACACACATATATTTATTTTTCCCCTTTGTGGAATATCATACTTATGAAGAAAGACATATTTCATGTAATTGCACAGTGCATCTCATCAGAGCAAAGCAAATCAGTCACTGTATCCCTTTACCAACATCCCCCCCCCACACACACACACCGGCCCATATATGTAGTTCTTGTTTGTTCTTTTTCTTTCTCCAGAGTTCCTCCCTCCAGAGTTCCTGCTTTCCCTCCCAACGCCACTCAAGCCTCAAAGGAGTCTTTAAAGTCTTATCCTTTGGTGGGAAAACCGATGTTCTTTGTAATAATAGTGTCATAACACATCTCGATGAGACTGACTAAATTTGCTAAGCATAGTGTTCTTTAATTTTGTCTGTGTCATAAGGTGTTTGATAGACTCATCATTGTCTCTTAAGGATGCATGATATTTTATGGTATGAATGTACCAGAGTTTATCCATGCCTCTATGGTCAGAGTTTTTATTGTTTCCATCTTTTTGCTGTTATAGAAGTTTCTGGAGTAGACACAAGGGTGCATTTGTCTGTGTGTGTTTTGTTCTTTATTTCTTTAGAATCTTTACCAAGTAGAGAGATTGTAGGATCATAAAGCATTGGTATTTGCGTTAGTGTAAGGAAGCGCCATGCTGTTTTCCATCGTGGTTGTATAATTCTAGATTCCCACCAGCAAGGTTCAGTGTTCTAATCTCGCCATATCCTCGTTAGCATTTGTTATTCTTGTTTTTTTTTTTTAATTTGCTAAGAGTGTCAGCATGAGGGAGTATCTTGTTGTTGTTTGAATTTTTATTTCTCTTATTGGTGATGAACGCAAATGTTTCTCATATGATGATTGACCACCTGGCTGTCATCTTTAGTCAATTGTCTATTTATGTCATGTGCCCATTTTTTGATTGGATTGTTTCTATTTTTAAAGATGAGGTTATCTATCCTCATAAAGATTTGCAGCTTTGCACCTGATCTTTGTTCAAGGACTAACACACATTAAATGGAGAAGAGATCAACAGCCCTCAATAAATGATGCTGGAAGAATTGGATCTCTACCTGCAAAAGAATGAAATGAGACCCAAACCTCACACCAGGTACTAAAAGCAAATTCGGGATGGATGAGAGACTTAAATTTAAATCCTAGAACTATGAATGGAAAAATGGAACAATGTATGCTTGATGCAAGGTATAAACACACTACTAAGCATAGAGGAAAATGCTCACACCATACAAGACAAAATAGTCACCTGGGACCTTCTAAAAAGAAGACATTTATGCACAGCAAAAGAGTGAAAAGAGAACCCAAAGTTTGGGGGAAATATTTAGCAATGATATATCTATAGAAAACTACCAAACCGACCTCCCCACTATCCAGCCCATATGCTGACTTTTAGGGACCCTAAAGGGCCAGGTAGAACTGCCCTTGTGAGCTTTCAAGACCATAATTCTTTAGGGGATTGGAAATCCCTGTCTCTCTCCCTTGGAGCAGCTGGCCAAGCTGCTGATCTTGCAGGTAATAGTAGCCCAAGGAGTAACCACTCTACCACCAAGGTTCCTGTCTATAGAAATCTATAACACGTTGATGAGAAATAGATATCATGGCTAATACTTTGCCCCAATATATGGGTTCTCTTTTAACTTTTTTGATGAAGTCTTTAGCAAGGTTTCAAATCTTGATGGGAGCAGATCACTTTATCTTTCTCCTGTAGAGCTACTGGTGGGCTTGAACTGCTAACCTTATCGCTACCAGTCCAACATTTAGGCAACAGTGCCAGCAGGTGGGCTAAATTAGGCCCTTTGTATGAAAGATATGGTGTGTATAAATAATGGAGATAATGAATGGTAATGTAATCATTTATATTATCCAGCCTTCAGTCTTATCGTTGCAATCAACTATTTATTTATGTGACTTTTTTAATTTTCCCAAACAATTTTATTGGGAGCTTATTCATACAGCATATCATTCCATAGTTGAGTCACATCAAGGAGTATGGCACAGTTACTACCAAAATCAGATACAAAGCATTTTCTTCCTGCTTGAGTTCCATGACATCAGTTCCCCTTTCCCCTTACCCACCTGCCACCCCACACAGATATACCCGAACCCCCCAGGGACCCTTATTCTACTTGCTGGCTGAATAGGTTCTTCTATTCGGAGTTTCATTCGCTGAAAAAACAGATAAACATCTAACAAAAATTCGAGAGGGTTGTCCCCAGTGACAAAATACATCTAAGATAAACCTCAATATGACATACACAATGTGGGTTTTTAACGGGTCATTAATTTTCAAGGACTTCAGTTTGGTTGTCCATAAAACGTGTCCACAGAACAGCCCATTAGAACCAGACCTCAGCAGTCCATGTGAACGTTTTTCACTGCTGTTCCAGGCTAACCTATAGAAGGCCCTGTAACTCAATCACCTTTGCCTATCACCTTGTCGTCCATAAACTCGGTGATCTGCTCCACATTTAGAAAAAGAACAGGCCCTTCACTTCTCCTTGGCTACTTGGTGAGGCTTTAGTGTGGTTGAGGGCAGGAGATATTGCCCAAAGGAAGTTTGAAGCACAAAGCAACATTCCAGCACATGCGCATCGGTGTGGCGATGACTCGAATCAGGGTTGTAGGACTGGGCCTTGTGAGGAGTTCTGACCCCAGCTCCACCACTTATTGCCCTTTGTCTCTGGGCAGATTCTCCAACCTTGGTTTCTTCTGTAAAACAAGGCTTTAAGCAAATAGAACTGTCTTTATTGAAAATAAATGAGCTAATTTCAGTACAGTGCTTCGTACAGTGGCTGCCACATAGCACGCGTCCATACTAGCTCCTGTTATCATTCTTTTTCCTAGTGTTATCGCTGTTGTCAACATGTGAAGAGCTGTATTTCAAAGAAGGGAACAGCGGGTTTGGCCTTAGGGAGGGACCTGGGAAATGGCCACTCTGAAACATCCTACCCATTTGAATACCCGATGAAGGTCCCAGCATCTACAGGTTTTAAATGTCCCCCAGGTAATCCGACATGCAGCTAGGGTTGATCTGAGAACAAGATAGTCACGGACCCTTCGCCTCACTGCCTGGAGGGCCTTAGCAGTAACTTTACCACCTTGTGTTTCAGTTGCTTCAGATAACAATGGGAGAGCTAAAGTGTCCTAGGTGGTCCCTGGGTCTCCTTCCTGCTGAAATGTTCACTGATCTTCAAGGGCCATTCTTGACTGCCTGGGAATCCTCGGGGAGGTCATTACTCATCCTTCCATTCCACCTCATCTCTTGGATGCTTTTCTCAAGCTGGCAAGAGTGAGGCCTCTGGGTTTTCCCACCACACCCCTGCCAGACCACTGCATGGCTTCTATCGGCTCACTCCCCCGTCTGACCCATGTCTCTAGCTGGCACCATGGGAAGAGGCAAGGTTGGAATGCAGTGTTCGGGAACTCAGTCAACAATGAAGATTGGCTCGTGGAGTGCTTTGGAAGGTGGTAATTGTGTTCCTTGGGCTCTTCAGAAAAAATAATTGCTAACATTTCTTGAGAATTTATGGCGTGTCAGGCACAATACTGGAAGTTATGCTTTATTTCCTTTAATCCTTACATGAGCGCAATGATGTTGGCATGACGCTTCCCTTTTTTTTTAGCAATAGATGTGGAATCTGAGGCTTAAACAACGTTTCCCAAATCATATACCTGGTATGTGGTTGAGACAGGGCCCACTCCCAGATCTAGGGGGCTCCACTGGCAATGCCTTTCCCTGTGATTCTATGTTCGTTACCGCCTCTGAACCACAGGTCCAAGTCAAACCTTTGTGCCAAATGACCAGATCATACCAAGAACACAGCACAGATCACAATGAACAGGGCTGCAGGCTTGGACGCTCGTGCACAAGACATTATACTTGTTTTGGTGAGGCCTGCAGTGTCTCCAGAAGCCACTTACTTACTCGTGTGCTCTTAGAAGTCATCCTCAAGCTGCCCCCGCCTTACTTCTCCACTCTTCCTCACCCTCTTACCACCTGTGCAGACTCTTCCTGGCAATCCAGCCACATACCAAGAAGCTGTGGTGCCGCATGGTTACGGGCACAGCTGGGGTCTGGCGCTACACTGACCAATGCAGTGGTCACGGATCTCCTGACTATTGAGTGCTTGATATGTGCCAAGCCGAATGGAGATGTGCTGTCAGCTTAAACACACACCGGTAGTTTTCTAAAAAGCCAAATGTCTAATACTGTGTCTGTTGATAACATGTTGAAGGGATAATGTTTTAGAAATAAATGGGCTAAATAAATATTAGAATTAACCCCACCTGCTTCTTTCTTTCTTTCTTTTTTTTAACATGGTAACCAGATTATTTACGACTTCATTTGTGGTTAGCCTTTGTGGCTCCTGCTTCTACTGAACAACTTTGTTCTAGAGCAGGGCTCTCATCCTGTGGGTTGTGAACCCTTTGGGGGTCGAATGAAGCTTCCGCAGAGGTTGCCTTATTCATAACAGTAGCAAAATGACAGTGATGAAGTAGCAACGAAAATAATGCTATGGTTGGCGGGGAGTCACCACCACGTGAGGAACTGTCTGAAAGGGTCACGGCCTGAGGAAGTTGGGAACCGCTGCTCTAGAGTAAGACCTCCTAGGTTTGAATCCCAGCTCTGCCGCGTGTTCATCTTGTGACCTTGGGCAAGTTAATTACTCCCCATGTGTCCTAATTTCCCCAGCTGTAAAGTGAGGGGATGATAATAAGCTCTCGTTTATAAGGTTGTTATGAATATTTAATGACTTAAATATCTCAAACAGCCTAATGATACCTGGCTCATTTGTCTGCTACGTATTATTATTCTGTGAGACAAGAACAGGCCAGGTTCCTGTCCAGCTTAGGTAGGGCTATTTGGGTTCTATGCCCTCCAGAAGACTGTGATTGCTCTGAATTCCTGTGACTCCCTTGCGTTGTTAAATGCTACCTTGGGGTATGTACCGAAAGTACCTGTAGAGTGTGAAGTTGACTGTGAGCTCCTTGAAATCAAGACTTGTGCCTACCGGGTCTCAATCATCTCCATTTCTCTTTCCATCCAGGCCCCCCTGACAGCGTGCCTGCTACAAAGGAGGGGTTGCGGAGGCAGAAGGGGAGCTGGAGGCATAGCTGAATCAAACTGACCTTATTGATGAATAAACATGGCCTGGACTGTGTCATCCTCACCATCCCCCACGTGTTTGACTCCATTGTTGGGGCCCCTGTGTCAGTCCGTCTCATGGAGGGTCTTTCACCACCTTTCTGACCCTAGGCTTTACTGGCCTAAATGTCTTTCTCCCTTTCTGGTAAGATCTCCATCACCCACTGTTCCATTGTGATTCAGAAGCTTTTCATAGACCGATTCTCAGAAGGAGCTAGTCAGGCCTTTCTTCCTCATCTATCTTAGTCTGAAACCAGTTTCCCCTGGTTGGTGCTGCGATTATTTGAAATGCTGGTGGCATTGCAGTAACCCCCAACCCACCACAGTACAAGAAACAGACAGTGTGGTGCTGGCATGAATGCTTACTGTTGCATGCACTGACTGTGGGATGAATTCCCCCGCCACCCCTCCATGCCAGACAGACTCCTCACAATACAGGGAACGATCAGTATCACCAAATAAAATGCATATGAAGTATTGCATGGAAAGCCAAAGATGCCCTGTAAACTTTCATCTGAATCACAGCATAAAGGTTTCAAAAACTAAGGAAAGAGAGCAACCCTCCACCTCCTGGTCTTTCCCAAGCCA
Source organism: Nesogale talazaci (assembly GCA_004026705.1). Classification (NCBI taxonomy): domain Eukaryota; kingdom Metazoa; phylum Chordata; class Mammalia; order Afrosoricida; family Tenrecidae; genus Nesogale; species Nesogale talazaci. The sequence continues at coordinate 19,230 of PVJH01033260.1, forward strand.
CCACCTGCTCATTCTTCCTCGTACAGAACAGCCCCCACCCCCACTTCTTGTCCTTTGACCTACCATCTTCCATGCTTACCAAATGGAGGAGGACCTTTTTAAAATTTTATTTTCAGCACGTGAATGTGGAGATCAACTATAATTTCAATGCCTTCAAAGAGATAGCCTGGGTTCATTAACTTCTAATTACACTGATGGTAAGAAAGATAGTTGCTTTAATTAAAGAAGACCTCCCTTGGCTATGGCGAAGGTGCCATGGGGAGGGCACTGCTGCCGTGGGGAAGATGGTAATGTAGCTGGTGTGCAAGGGAACAGAAGCGCCAGCCCACAGCCGCAGGCAGCCTCCTCTTCACGTCTGCCAAGCATCTAAGGTCTGTCATGAGTCTCTTTGGGAACTCATTCGGAAGGGGAAACTTTCACCAGCCTTGGATCCCACTCCAAGTTCAGGGAGCATGGCTCCCAGGAACATAAAATCCCCCCAGACAACATACCACTGAGGGCAAGTATTGTGTTTTGGCTTAGCTTTCACTATCTGGCTTTGTAATAGGCCCAGGCAGGGACCCTTTCTAAAACTGATATTTAAATTGCGCTCTGAACAGCCTTTCCCACTAAATTAAGTATGGACTCTCTCAGAAGACGCCCCGTTAAATGTTTCTATACAATTCAAAGAAAATATTTTGATTGCTGAGCCTTTCCTGTGAATTCATACTGAGGGATTCCGATTCCAGGATGCTGGAGAGGAAGAAGAGGTGGGAATAGTTCTGGGAAGAAATGTAAGATGCAGTACTGGAGCATTCTCCCAACTTTGGGAGGATCCCAAGGCCAGCAGAAAGGAGGATCCAGCTGTGCAGGTGCGGTGAGTGCTGTGGTGCCTCATCAGGTCCCTCTTCAGGATTGTGCTAGTCCAGTGGGACCAGAGAAACCAACTCAGGGAGACTCACAGGCGTGTAAGAGAGAACTCTATATGAAAGACCAATTGTATAGTAAGAAAACAGCCCAGCCTCCGTCCAGATCAAGTCCATAAGTCTGATATCAGCCCATATGACTGATACCCATCTATAAATTCCTTTTCAGACTCATGCAACACATCTACGTTGCTATATACAGGAAGATCACAGGCCAGTGGAGGGAAGTATTGCGGCTCCAGTGGTGGTGGAAATATCTCAGTGCTGACATGGGTCTCCATGTGGCTCCTCTGGCTCCATCAGCATAGCTACATGTGACTTGTCAGTAGGAATGTCTCACAGGGAGAGAAGCAGAGAGTGTATCTCCCACCTCCAGGGAGGAAGACAGGAGTTCCCAGAACCCTCAGGAGAAGGCCATGCCCACACAGAGGCTTCATTGGCTATGACCTGTGTGATAGGCTTGACTCTACCCTTTCACAGTTGACAGCACATTATGTAACTGCCACAAGGTCTGAAGCATGTATCCTTCCACCTACTGTAGATGTGACTGGATTCCATCACTCAACTATCAGCCCTTCCTGGAACTGTCCTTGCTAAAGAGATGCTTCATTCAAAGATGTGCCTCTTCCCCCCTAAGCACCCCACATCCCATGGCCACTGGATAAGAAGACCTGACCCTCTTGACAAGACAGCACACATGTCCAAAGGGTGATCCCAACTTCAGAACCTCCCTGTGGGTGGCTGGGACCTCCTGTGACTATGTGGCAGACCAACTTCTCCGTCCCTTCCTTGATCCTTACTCCATCGGTGCTGTTGGCAAGAGGACTTGCCAATCAATTTCCATCACATTCATCTTCATTGTAGAGTCTGTTTTCTGAGAAAGCTGACCTGAAACCTCTGGTGTCCTAGTTGGTAACCCACTATGCCTCTGTATTGAATGTCAGTGCCTTTTCTACAGACCCACCAAGCAGATGACCTTCAGGATCTTCTCCCACACACTCTTGCCCTTCACTCAAAGCATGAGCAACTCTGACATTCCGTCTGCAGCTCTGCACAGCAGCTACAAGTTCAGGTCTTGTCTTAATAGGCATGTGTATGCTTTTGCATCTACCGACTGTCTCTACCTCTGCCTCTAGCTGGGACCTTCTCTCGAGGAAGGATGTGGCGTTTTCTCAGTGTATCTCCCCAACCTACGCAGGTTCAGACCCAGATTTCTTGGGAGGAACATGACCGCTGCCTGTCCCTGTCAGGTCTTACCAATCTCCTGTGCCTCCCATCCAAGGAGAAAGTCAGAGACGCTGACCATCAGTCAGTAGGGAGTGCTGCGGTCCTGTGCTCTAGGATCCCACTCTCCCAGGAATCTTCCTCAGCCTCCCGGAAATGTGCTCACGACTTAGCTAGCTTTGGCAGCTGAAGCACTCCATGTGCCATGCCTGCTAAGCACCTGACCCACGTGGACCCAGCATCTGAGCAATCTTCATTCATCCAGACAAAGCCAACCACAAGGCAGCCTCAAGTGTAAATTGGACAAGCGTACTC
>PVJH01033261.1:0-21737 GCA_004026705.1 Nesogale talazaci
ACAAACGTCCCATTGAGCACTCAGGTGTGGCTGGCGCAGCTCTGTTTTTTTCAGTGGCCTCATGCATGTAAAAACGGGGTGAGTAAAAGCTGAAGAGGAGTCAATGCCTGCGACCGCTGGGGCTGGTGCAGACTGTAACATATACCGCCGTCTGCCAGAAGAAGGGACACGTTTGTCTTAGAAGCAGAGCCAGCGTGTTCCTTGGCAGGTACGTCCCTGAGACGGCATCATGTTGGATCAGTGAAAAAGAGGGAGATCCTCAGGTGGTGCATCAGCAGAGCAGAACAGTGGCTCTAACGGGCGACTGTCAGGAGCGCGCAGGACTGAGCAGCGCTTTGTTTGGTCCCTATGAGTGGGAACCACCTTGACAGCACATAAAGCAAAAACCCAGACTCACGGCCATTGAGTCTGTTCCACTCATAGCAACCCTGTGAGACAGGGTAGAAGTGTCCCTGTGGGCAGTGGTGAGACCGTCACTCTTTATGGGAGATGAAAGCTGCTTCTTTCTCCCTTGGTGAAGTTGGTGGTTTCTAACACCGACCTTGCAATTAGCAGACCAACTCGTAACCACTAGGCCATCGGGTCTCCTAATAACACTAAAAAATAATAATTGAATGTTTAGTCATAGATATTCAAGAATGCACACTTCCCGTTCTTACAGGTATTAGGGAAGAACGATACAAAAACAAAGGTGCTTCCCTACTCCAAGTGGCTATGGGGGTTAGGAGCAATCCCCTAAGGTTGGAGAGCAGCAGGAAAAGTTAGGAAATAGGACCCAAAGGAATGGGAGAGAGGGCACCCCTGGTGAGCAGGACATGTAGGGCAAGAAAGGAGGGCGAGTCAAGGATCAGAATTCACCTTGGCTGAGGCCTGGGGTCAGCTAGGGCAGAGGCTCTGGGACTGGAACCAGACAGTGGAGGCCCTGCCAGTCATAGCCCAGGACCGTGCAATCTCATGGATAATTAAGTGTCACCAAAGGTTTCCAAGGGGGTAGGGAGGGGCATTGAGCTGTACTCCAGGACAATGTATCTGGTAACAGGAAGAACAAATGTGGACTGGGGGAGAGACTAGAAACAAGAAAACTACATAAGAAATTAGATCAGGGTTCATTTGGGGAAAGAAGTTCACCCTGTAAAGATGTAGATACCAAAAGCAAATTTATAATTCTGAACTTTTTCTTTTTCTTTGTGGCATCACTGCCCTGGTGGGATGCCTTGCTCTTGAAGAGCTGCTGCTGGATTTGAACTGTCAACCCTGTGGGCCTCAGTCCCGGACACAACCACTAGACCACCAGGGCTCAGCCTCTGAACTTTTTCTTTTGTGCTTTTTGAAAATCAAGATGTACATTATCTACTGCCAGTCTTCGAGAGTTTTCTTTTGGTATCAGTCATGCTCCTAGAAGAGTGTTTCACACATAATAAAGTCAAATTCTGCAAATTTCTAGGGTCTCAATCTTGAGTTGTAATTAATCAAGGCTAGTCCTTGATCACATGTGCCTTAATATTTCATTATAATGGATGTTTCATTTTGGGGGCAGTTTCATTTTTTTCAGTTTTACAAAATATAACTAAGAGATAGTTGCTAAGGCATTGCTATAAAAAATTCATTCCTCATTATTGCTACTTAATGGGAACCCCCCACCCCCACGCTTTTTTTTTTACAACCACTTCTCAGGAACTTTGCTCCTTAAGATTTTTTTTTACAACCACTTCTCAGGAACTTTGCTCCTTAAGATTTTTTTTTCCTTCAGAAATGATTTTTTTAGCTTGCAGGCTTGTTTCAATGCTATGCAAGTCCTAAGCTTCATGAAACACAAAGCAAAATCAGCATTTACATTAATTCTGAAAAATGAGTAGGGTTCCTAATGGAAAAGATTAGAATTGGTTGGGGAGAATAACAAACATGCAAAAGTGGTCTTATTTAAAAGACAGCAGTGAGACAATAGTCAGAGACTGGCCGAGTGGAACCTGCTATCATATGCTATCCAGATCATACGCTACCCAGACTGCGACTTCAGTTCTCTCCTCATCTTCAGCCCCAGCACGGGCTTTCAAGTTTGAGACGTTGATTCTAAATGTAGACATCAAGCCTTTCGTGCAAATTAAGGGACAACATACATGTTCAACAATTAAGGAACGGTTAGAGGAAAAAAAATAACCCACAGCAAATTTGTTCAATGAATTTGACAGCCTTTACCTGAACAAATTCACTAGTAATAGTTACATGAAATAGCAAATTACAAAATCACAATACTCAAAAAAGTGATCTAAGAATACAAGTATGTATTAAAATAGGTCTGTGTATGTGTGCATGGATGTGTAGAGTTGGGGAGGAAATTCATTCTTGTCCGAGGAAATTTGTAAAATTGAATTTGATTAGATTCTCTCATTTCTTTAACTCATAAAAATGCATTACTTTAGGAGTGGGTGAAAGACAAAAAATATTCTGTTGCAGCATACAGTTAGTAGCCTGCTATCATTGATGCACAGACAAACACCCCTAAGTACAACTCTGGGGGTTCGAGCAGTACTGCCACATGGGAGCAGAGGAGAATTCTTGCTTGATCAGGAGTCACAATGCTCTTACATAATCAACAGTTAAACTATGGTCTGTATAATCAATTAAAAAAAGCGAAAGACATCAGATTATAAAAATATAATTTTTAACAGGAACAACAGAATACTCCAGCATTTTAATTAATCTTCTTTAAGTCACTCCCCTGCCCCTGAAAGATCACTTGCAGATTAATTTGAACTATTTGCTGCTGCATGCACAGCACAATCTGCTCCTATTCTAATGACCTCTCCCCACTCTCATCCCCAGGCTCAAAGGCTCTCATTCATAAGGCTCATGCTCAGACTGGCCTACTCATCTTTACTCAAAGCAATTTATGTACTTGCTTAAGTTTTTGCTTACTAAGCCACCATCACCTTCACCTGGATAACTATCAGCCTTACAACACACTGAGCACTTAGCCACAGGATCTAAAAATATATAGATAAATCTATGCATTTTCTCCTAAAATACATTTTAATTTTTAAGTATTAGGAATCCTTTGTTATAGCTCTTTGTATGATAAAGTCTTGTTTTAATGTAATGCTTTGCAGTTTATAAGCAACTCATTTATATAAGGAGGCTTGAGAGGCTGATCCCTGGTAGTATAGTGGTTGTGCGCGGGACTGCGGCCCACTGGGACGGAGGTTCAAGTCCAGCAGTGGGGCTGGGCCTCCTACTCCTACCACCAGAGAGCAGTGATGCCCCCCCCAAAACAAACAAACAAACAAGGAGGCTTGAAAAAAAATTGTGGAAAATGGAACTAAAATAAAAATGTACCCAACTTCTCCTACAAACTGCACACTTTTCGAAGCCCCCTTGCATATATTCTTCTCTGGTAAACACACTGGTGTTTTAAGGCCTCACTAATGGGGTGCCGAAATTCTCACATTCAGATGCAGGATCAAGATGCTTTTCTCCCTTACAGGATGAGCCAGGGAGGGGAAAAGCTCAACATTTCATCATTTAACAAGCCACACAAAACACTAATAACAAGGAGTCCAAGAAGGAAGAAAATGTTTTGAAACTGATTGGGGCAGTGATTATATAACATTTCTCGATACGACTGAACTACTGAACTGTATGATGTCTGAATTATGGCCTAATACAATGGCTTTAAAAAATAAAAAAGCCTGCTGAGTCCCGGTGGTGCAGTAGTTGTGTGCGGGTCTGCGGCCCACAGGGTTGACGGTTCAAATCCAGCAGCAGCTCTCCAGGAGCAAGGCTGGGCTTTCTACTCCCACCAGGGCAGTGACACGAGAAAAATTTTTTTTAAAAAATTAAAAAATAAGAAAGCCCGACAAAACGAAAACTCGAAACGTAATCCTCACTCTCCTTTAGTAATGGCTGGACTGTCTGACTCTTCCAGAAAACAGTAAATGAAATGGAGAAAAAGAGACCGTATTTCAGTGGAGAAGCCAAGCAAACGCCCCATTAACAAAGCAATGAAGGTTAGTATTCGTAATATCATGGAATCATCATGTACTTCCCTGAGAAAGATTTTTGCGTCTGACTAAAAATCTTTCACCAACTCCTCATCCCAATCTAATTGTAAACACACAAGACAAATTCAAAATGTGGAGTGTTCTACAACATTTCTAATCTACACCTGAAAACTGTCCAGGCCATGAAAACAAGACTGAGGAGAACGGACGGCTGTGTGTACTGTGGCCTCCGGGGCTGCATTCTGGGAAAGGGCACTAAGGGAACACTGCAGGCTTGGAAACAGTAAAGGACAAAGATGGAGTAGCGAGACCTGGTCTTCTCCTTCCCCAAATCGGCCACTGAAAATCCGGAGCAACCCATAGCAATGTTAGGTCCCTAGAAGTGTTAGGGTGGGACAAGACATAGGAGCGTTTGATGCTCGGGTGCACGGGGTCCTTGGTAGTTAACAGCGACATGCCGACAAATGGAATCTCTAACCCCCATCAGCCATCTTCCCCACGTACTCTGGTGAGAGGATCAGGTACAGGATTGTGATTTGGCACAAACCCTATGACATTTGTACAAAGCCCACAGAGAAAGGCATTCCGTTATCTGAGGATCTTGTTCTCTAAAATTTGCCTAACCAGATATGTAGGTAGAATGCAAACTGTCTTTCAATGTCTTTCCACTCCAAATGCTACCTTCTCATTCTGTGGGTCTCTGGATGACAGTGCTTTGCAAAACAAACCATGGGGGAACTACTAAAATGCAGATACTTGTGCTGCTCCCGAGATTTAACCAGTAGTGATAATTTATTATTATTTTTTTTTGGGGGGGGTGGGGACATCACTGCTCTCTGGTGGTGGGAGTAGGAGGCCCAGCCCCACTGCTGGAATTGAACCTCTGTCCTAGTAGGCCGCAGTCCCGCGCACAACCACTACGCCACCAGGGCTCAGCCCGATAATTTTTCATTTCTAAAGCTAAAAAAGGGCTATATTCTAAACAAGCACCTGCTATTTGATACAGATGACATTTGTATTGTTTGACCCCTTAATAAAAGGGATTAAGACTTAGTCTGAGCCATTTAATAATATCCTATATTTTAACACTAAAATGATGCTTAAGCCAAGATTATCTCTGACAAACCGGGATGTCTGGTTACCTTTAATTCAATTTAAGAAATGCCGCTACATTGTCATAGAAGAAACATGTGATGACATACTTTCTCCTAATTAAGTTTCAGTAAGATCCAGAATTGTAAGTCCTATTCAGAATTGTATAGACACAGCATGGCTGTGTGGTGTATATATGTTTATAAAATGAGTTTTAGCATTACTCTAAGCTTCAGAGAGAGCTATTCAAGACTCTGGGCAGACTTTAAACTTGTAATCATACTCTATACAGAGACTGTATATACTGAAGTGAGCTCCACAGCTGTTTCAAAAAAGGGAGGTCACTCACTTAACAGCTTCCCCAGTGCACATTTAAAATGGAAAAAAAGTTAATTTTTAGTCTACCATGGCAATTTATAATTAAGATTACTAATAAAACCTGTCCCTTCTCAGGCAAGTATATGGATGCTTTGGTCATTTGCACAGGTAGAAGTCCTCAAGGTGTTCCTGTCATTTTTAGAAGATGGCCTGAGAGGCTTCTGAATGCAGCCACAGTAAACACAACCCCCTATCATTGATATTCACTGCTAAACACATTTAAAATGTAACTATCTCTGATCAAGACCAAAATTAAGCCAACTAGTTTCAATGTGATGTTTCAAATATAATTTGGACTGTGGCCAAATTCACTGTATTACAGAGAATTACTCTCTAATTCATTACACTTAAAAATGCATACAGTATATTTCTTCCATGAAAAAAACCCCTTTTAAAAAGTACCAACTCTCTCCCCTTATTTAGTAAAATAGAAATCAGTGATAAAATCTACTGTCTATTTTGAATTTCAGATCTGAGCCAAGAGGTTATTGACAATAGTCAATATTAAGCCGAAAGTCGTTTCCTTAAACTAGTCAATCATCACATGGATAGCAATCAAATTCAATGAACCCTATCATGCATTTTTTTGTCCCCATATTAAACTTATGTGAACAGCTGATTACTTTCCCAATCTAACTCCAACTCAGCAAGATTTCAAATTGGCAGTTTCCTTTCACTTTAAGGAGTATCTGTAAACAGCAAATTAACAAAGGTTATAAGGAAAACTAGAAAAGAAAAAGGGTGGGTGGGGGGGGCATCAATCTCTTGCCACAAACATCCTTTGACCTGACCTACACTCAAGACAATTCTAAATTAAGGAAAAGAAAAAAGGAAAGAGGCAATAAACCTCTTAAAATGGAGACGAAATTAGACTAGTTGAGTTTTATTATCTTCTTTAATAAGACATTACAACACACAATGGAGCCCCCAGTGTGTCAGTTAAACAGGGGGATGTCAATCCAGAGCAAGAGAATGGAAAACAAGTTTCAGCTTAATCCCACTCCTTTTGGCAGCTAATGAAAATACAGTACACAAATGGATTTGTCCCGGGGTATTTTATCAAGTCTTTGGATATACCACAATAGTTTTATGATGACTTTTGTTGTGAACTGCTAAAGAAGAGTTAAAGAGTGATTCGCACCCCCTCCCCATATAGCAGATTTAACTCAAACACAGTAACAGGGGATTATACAAATAACCCCCATATCAAGTATGAGAGTTAATGGTTTACACAGGGTAAATGCAGCTATTTCCCTATCTCTGAAACAAAGTTAAATAAGGTGTCTGCAGCTGCTTATAAAAGGGGTTAAACACAAGAACAAAAACCTTTTATTCTGATTTACAGTCAGTAAAACAACCGGGGGTAGGGGTGGGGGTGGAAGGAAGACTAAACAAAAATTTGTGAATGGTTTTTCAGTTATTTGTTACTAGCCATAAACATACATATGCTTTCCAGAGCACTTTAAAAATACTTTTAGACTTGTACTTTAACCAGGACTTCTGTTAGACCTACCATTAAAAATTAGGCAAACTTCTAATGTTCTGGAAGTCAACATATTAGGAAGCAACAAAGAGTTAACCTGCAACCTGGGAAATTAAGCAAACACACGAAATGAAAGGGCTGTATTTTAAAGTCAGAGTATGAGATTAGGTGTTGCAAGGACACCCACTCTCGAACTTTTCCATGGAATCATCTTAATTTTAAACTTACACTGAAGACAACGTGGGCAGAAATATGCACAGGTATAAGATAAAGGCAGCAGCGGGAAGGATTTGGTAATCTGCAGAATCGGATTTCTGGCTCTCACCAGTAGCTACTTGAGTATTCTTTCAATTAGGTTCACTTTGAGTTAGTAAAAAAGAACCTAGTGCAGCAGTTTCACTTGTACTGATTTTTGATAGTTGACAAACGCAAACTCTAAGAACCCCAAACTGAAATCTCCCTTTAATTTGTTAAGATTTACCTCATCCACCAACCCACTTCTCCCCCAAACTTCTACCTAAAAGCATGAAGACATTGGCCTATTGTTATATTATCTATGTCATATTAACGTCATACTATATACATACAGTTTTTGACTTTAGAAACCAGCATAAGGCAAATTCCTAAAATCACTTACAAAAGAGAGAGGATGAGGTTCCTAGGAATGAACCAATCCACAAACCATTCCAATCTTTTTGTTAACGCAAAATCCATTCATAAAATTGGCCACCATTATTACTTCCAAATTACAATGTTCAAACTGAAGGACTTGAAGAAAGCTGTAATTCAGGTAAAGACAGATCTGTTTGTTCCATCCCTATTTTGCCTAAAATGATAAGCTTCCTCATTCTTTCATTATGGCATGTACTTCAGAACCTAACCTAACAACCTAACATTTGAGGAGTCTGTTTATCCGTGATCGGCAGAGTACACTTGGCTGGCAATTACAGCCAGGCCATCGAGCAAATGGAAATAGTCGACCCAAAACACAAGGCTTGATCAAAGGGAAAGACAGTGATGCAACATACTATGGCAGTGGGCTAGTCACTCTTCACCGAGATTATCGGCTGCCAAGAAAACCTTGTGCACCTACGGAATGAATGAGTCTGCTCTAGTTTGACAACCACACCTGCCACTGAGCTGAGAAAGGGGGAGAAGAATTAATACTTGCAAGGCGGGCTGATGAGTTCATTAGACTGGATAAGGCAAATGTTGTGGAAACTTAGAACAGAATTTCTAGAACCAGTTATCCTGTGATGTTGTAAAATCAAAGTACTACTTTATTAAATGAGTTATCTTACACAATATGAACATCAATATAATTACAATTGTAAAAAAATTTTTTTAACAAGGATGGACTGATTTTTGGATTTTCAAATCAGAGTCAACTGTACATTTACACAGAATTGTCTTTGCATGAAGCCCAAAAGGGAACAGCATAAAAATGAGTGTTTCTGTAGCCCCTTTATTTTTGCTGACCAACAGTTTGTTAGAAAAGCAGCTGCAGGTTTGTTACCTAAGGTCTGAGACAGTAGAAGAGTCAAAGGTGTCATGAATTCACCTAGAAAACAGAAGAAAAGCTTCAGTGACCCCTGCACAAATGCAACTTAAATGCACTGCCCAACATCTAAGCACAGCAACATGGCCCTGTCTACATTATAAACTTCATCTCAGATCGATCAGTCAACTGGATTTTAAAACTAATGGCAGCTCTTTGATAAATTCACTTGAAAAACATGTCATTCTCAAACACCCACACCCACATTTGTCATTTAAAAAACAACAAAAACCCACCCAGGCAGAAAAGTATAAACCGATCACTTAAGCAACTCCCGAGTTCTTATGAATGGGTTAAATGTTGGGCTGCTAACCTCAGGGTCTGTGGTTCAAATCCACCAGCAGCTCTGAGGGAGAAAGATAAGGCTATCTGCCCCCATTAAGATTCATAGCATGGGAACCCCACGAGGCAGTTCCACTCCATCCTGTAGGGCCGCCAGTCGATGCCTATGATGCCTATATTTTGTCCTGTTTGTTCATGGTCTTAGTAGCTTTACGAAGCCTTGGAAGTGCTCCGGGATCGTTGGCTTAATATTTTTTGGAAAGGAGTCCCTCTGTATTCAATTTCCCTTAAGCTGATAAATCTCTTCTATTTTTGAACCAGATATGGCTGGCCAGCCTTTCCCATCCTCTCACCCTCTTCCCCAACTTAGCTACACCAGTAAAAAGTGGGTGCTTCAAAAGGTCTCAAGAGGAAATGGTCTGGGAAAATGATCTCTCCATAATTGTAAAGTTAAACAGTAACTTTAAAAGGGGAAGCAATAGAAAGCAGCAATTAATTTCACAACTCTAAGAGAGAGCTATGTCCACCTGTGAACAAACCCAAAACAGAAACAACCAAACTCACTGCCATCGAGTCTATCCTGACCCATTAACGACTCTATGGGAGTAGTACTGGTCCTATGGGTTTCTAAGACTGGAACTCTTTATGGGAGTAGAACACCTGTCTTGCTCTCCAAACAAATGAAAAAGGAAAAGGAGAAAAAAAAAAGGGGAATGAGGAGTTGCCAAATGAAACACTTCCATTACCTGTAAATGACTTTATGCTTGAACATCAGCCAATTCTGGGGGAAGTGGAGTCTTAGGATGTTTGCTCTCAAAGTGCTGCTTGAAGGTCTTAGGGTCTGGCATTTGTGTCTAATGAATGAAAAATTGCTTCAATTAAAAAAAAAAAAACTTAGCCTTACTCATCAAAGAGAATAAACCGTTAATTTTAAAAACCTGGTTAACTGTAAGCCTGGTCTTGAAAGGCAACTATCATAAATTACTTTTCAATTCCTACAATGTCGGGGCTAGCAAGCATGCTAAAAGGAATCTTGTGGCAAAGACATTCCTAATGTTTCCCTCATTAGACATCTGAAGAAGGCAGCTCACATACAATAGCGAATGTTGTCAACTGCACACTAACAGCAAGAGTTCACAGGTATGTGAACTCTTAGGATGTGAGGCAGGACACCGACTCTTCTTGTAATCTCTACCGTCATCTTGTGTTTGTTCCTTCAAGAGTCCTCATTTTACACGATAAGGAAACTAAAACCCAGAGTTTAATTTCTTCCAGACCTATATTTTACGAAGGACTAGGTACTTCAGCTCACTTTACTGTTTTCTTTAGGCCAGCACCTGTAACTTTACTTAGTCGGCAAAACTCAAATAGAAAAGATGCAAGTTTTTTCTTTTTTTTTCTTTTTTTTGGGGGGGGCAATGTTTGATGATTTTATTTTGATTTTTCCTATGTGAACTTATTCTAGTACTTCTGGATCAAGGTACCTCATTTAATTCAGTGACACTTATTTTCATCTTGTCTTTTTCCAATAGAGTTAGAGGCTGTTCAATTTCATAAAAGCTCAAAATGACAGAACAATTAATATGACAGATTTCCGCTCAGATCAAAAACTTTTATACAATTGGGAATTTCTGGCTACTAACAATGCCAGGTTCCTGGTCTTTTGGGGGTATGGTTAAGAAGTCAGATCCTTTTTGTCTTTCGACTTCAATGAAGGATAAGCTACTTCACTGCGGTAAGCACCAAGACCCGTTCCCTCCAACACCATTCAGGTAGGTGGCCTTAGAGCAAGAGGGCTGACCCGGCTGTGGATTTTTCCACCCACTATTCACCAACTTCAAAGGCAGTGAGCTTACACACATTGATAAGGAAAGGCTTTGGCTGGCAAGTTAAGGCACACTCTTTGTGCTCGTCCAGCAGGCCCGCTCTGGAGCGGAGCTGCTGGCTATACCCAGAGCTTAGCTCTATTCTGTATTAGCTCTCTAACTCTGCACAGGTCAAGTAGCCCCCCTAACTCAGTTTCCTTGTTTGTGAAGTGAGAGATAACTTTCTATCATAGTGCTGTTGTATTAAATGGATCAATACACGGAGAACACCCTAGAGAGTTCCTGGCACATGGTAAGCAGTCAATTGGCCCCGTGGTTAATAATTTTCTTCAGTGCTAACAAACACATTCACTACTAAACACCTTCCATGTGAATACACTCAATAGTCTTGCAGACATCCAAAAGTAGGGGCTTCGTATGGGGACAAAAACATCACTTCTACAACAAGGGGTATATTCATTCGTGGTCTTTAACAGCTTCAATAGTCACTAAGAATGTACATTGAATTTCCTTACCAAGTTCAAAGCTTATGATATGCCCTTTACGAAGCCATCTTTATTGTCCATGAGGAAAAGAATTTTGCTTCCCTCAGAAAGCTACGCCTGACCACAGGAGTCATTCCAAAGCTATTTGCTAATTGGACAAATAAAGACGCATTCCTGAACCAACCAGTTCTGAAATCTATTTTCAAACGAGGCAGTTAAATATGCAAAAGCTTTAACCTACACAAACTGATGTGTATTAAAAAGAAGTGCCTAGGGAAAACCGTCTTTCAATTCCCCTTACCCTACAGACAGTGCAGGTATATATTAAAGCAGCTTTGGCAGCAGCCTTTTGGTCATGTCCTTGTTTCTTCTTTTGTCCAGCTTGCTTTTTGGCATTTTTCTGCTGAGACTGGATCTTCTGCTGCCCACGAGCCATATCTAGAAACAGAAGTTGAGGCATTAGGTGATTTGTTTATTCTAATCTAATACATAGTGATATGCTAGCTGTTTCTCTGAGTCGACAGCTTAAGTTTACATGGACATTTGTCAGTCCTCCTCTTCAGAGTAAAAATTGATGTAACCACTGTGGAAAACCAAGTGTTATCCATCTAATAACCTACCATGTTCTCTCCTAGATATACACCCAACTGAAACACACAGGTATGTGCAGCATTTGCAGCAAAAGGCGTGCACACAGATGTTATTTCCAGTTCTGGAAACAGCCCAAGTACTCACCAACAATATGAATGCACACAATCTATAGTTCTATTGATACAACAGCACTGAAGAAGGAATGTTATTACAAGTAATGGGATGGGAGAATCTCCCAGTGTTACAGTAATGAAAACAGATACAAAAAACCCCAACCTTAGAAAGAGTTTTACCATAAAGGTAGGCCAATAATGAGAGTAAAGATACCAGGAGGGGACTGAGCCCCGGTGGCACAGTGGTTGTGCGCGGGACTGCGGCCCACTGGGATGGAGGTTCAAATCCAGCAGCAAGGCTGGGCTTCCTACTTCCACCACCAGAGGGCAGTGATGCCCCAAAAACAAACAAACAAAAAATTTAGTAAGATAACAGGAGGATTAGGTGAAGGTGGGGGGAGAAAGGGAGAATTGATTACAAGGACCAACATATAACCCCATCCCAGGGGGATGAACAACAGAAAAGAGGATGACAGAGGACAATGTAAGATATGAAAATAACCATCAATAACTTACTAAGGGTTAATGAGTCAGGGAGAGCAGGGGAGGGGGAGAAACGAAGAGCTGATATTAAGGACTCAAGTAGAAAGAAAACACTTTGAAAATGATGGCAGCATATGTGCAAATATGCTTGACACAATGGATGTGATAAGAAATGTAAGAGCCCCCTCCAAAAGTATTTAATAATAAATCTTAAGAAGTAAAGCCCATCTAGCTGAGCCCTGGTGGCGCAGTGGTTGTGTGTGAGACTGCAGCCCACAGGGTTGACGGTTCAAATCCAGCAGCAGCTCTCCAGGAGTAAGGCTGGGCTTCCTACTCCCACCAGGACGATGATGCAAAAAAAAAAAAAAAAAAAAAAGCTAATCTATGACAAAAGCAGGCCCCCTGGGAGTAATGACTGGAAGAGTGGTTGTAAGGGAGACTTTGGGGTGTTATCCTGAGCTATTGGCATAGTGGGTTACAATTTGGGCTATAAATCACATGTAGCTCAGGATTGGAGGAAAGTTATTAATCACTTACGATATGCAGATGACACAACCTTGCTTGCTGATGAAGATCAAAGAGTGCAGCCTTCCTTATGGGTTGCAACGCAACGTCAAGGAAACCCCAAACCCTCACCACAGGACCAATAGCTAACTTCTCGAGAAACAGAGACAAGAGCCAAGTTATCAAGGATTTCTTCTTGGCTGGGTCCACCATCAGTGCTCACAGTAGCATCAGTCAGGAGATCAAAGGGCACACTGCACTAGCTAAATCTGCTTCACAAGACCCCCTCAAAGTGTAGAACACCAAGACTGTTGTTTTGAGGACCAAGGAGAGCGAAGCCCAAGACACAGTAGTTTTCCTCACCCCAGGAAAGTTGGACCCTGATTAAGGAATAATGCCAAAGAAGAACTGATGCTTTTGAGTTGCAGTGCTGGAGAAGTACAGGGAAAGTTCCACGGACTGCTGAAAGGGCAAACAAATGTTTTGGAAGAAGTACAGCTGGCGTGTGCTCCTTGGAGGCGGGAGGGCGAGACTTTGCCTCCTGCACTTTGGACTTGTATCGGCAGAAACCAGTTCTTGGAGGACACCATGTTTGCCAAAGGAGCTCGGAACAGCCCTCTACAAGACGGATGGACTTGCCCGCTGCAACAATGGGCTCACACATCAGCCTGTGGGAATGCGCCCGGTGCCAGAGTGTTTCCTTCTGTTGTACAGTGTGGAAGCAGGTAGGAACAGCAAGGCCCGGGAAATGGCTAAACAGGTGTGTCCACCTGTCGAAAAACACCACACCTGAGATGTGTGTACTCTACTGTATGTGCTCCTTCATTTCACAGTTTACCAGATTTCGGTCCCTCACGTTGGCACTATTCAGCTGTCACTTGAGAAATAAGAGCTTGTCATGTAATGTTCTACACATCATAGGTACAGGTGGGGGCTGTTCTCTTGCATACGTACGCCTCATAAAATGGCTGTGCTACTCCTCTAAGCCTTTCTACAGAATTATCTGTGCATATGTGCGGCACACGTTAAAAAATGAACTTAAATCAATTAAGTTGGAGGGATGGACCTAGTCGAAAGACTAAGGATAGTTTAGCAAAAATGAAAGGTATCAATTTTTAATATAGGTGGTCTAAAGTAACCCTACGTAGGTGAAAAATAATTAAGTCCCTGAGAAATATTACTTTTACTTTTCTATTAAAGACTCCTAATTGGACCATGTAAAGCTCAAAAGAAGTCTATATACAGAGTTTCAGGGCTTTTTTTAGTATGCTAAAATTGATCCTCAAGTATAATTCCTATTCTTCCCTTTGGATAGCACTGTAATTAAAGTTTAAAGTTTTAAATCATTGCAGGACATGATAGTGTTGATTTTTCTGATTGAAACCCAAATTCATTAGACATGTATGTCAAGGTAGTTCGCTGGCATAACTGAGCTCCACCATACCCCCTCAAAAACAAATAGGAAAAGAGAAACTAGAAAAAAATTAAGTTTGGATAAGTTTTCACTCTCATTAACACTGAACTGAGTCGAATTAAATTTAGACAAAGATCAGTGCTTTTCTAGGAAGCCAATTAAACGATGTTAGCAAATCACAATAATATTCAGCATAGTGGCCTAACATAAGAACCCTTTCCCACCAAAACAATGGTAAATATTGCCAGCTGTTAGTTCTACAAGATTATACTTCCATTAAAAAAACAAAAATTTTTTAATAAATTTTAAAAACAAATGGAATGCTTTTCAAAAATCTCATTTCAACTTAAATGCTATGGCAAGACTACAAACCAACCACGGCAAAAGTTTGGATATTTGTGCTATTATTTTAACAGCAGTCAGATGTTCAATCTTTATGCATCTCAATGTCTTATAAGGGTCTCTATGTTGTACTTAGTATCAGGACCTTATGTTACAGTTGCAGCTTATGCATCTCAACTCTTCCCCACCCTGTGTTCATTTTGTGGGAAACCTAATTGAGAACATCTTGACTGGATGGCGGGTCACCTATGCTGTTTCTTAGAAGCCACTGATTATTTTGACAGCATATTCCACCCAATGCCACTAGCCACACAAAATGATTCGTAACTTCTGCCTTTAAGGCTTATCTGGAAACATTATACAACCAAGTTGAAACACTTCCCCCTGGTCAACAAACAATAACAAAACAACAAGTCTAGAGCAGCTTTAATAAAAGGCTAGAGACTTGTAAGTGTATTCTGTTTTGCTTTTTTTTTTGGAAACCAGCAGAGTTAACACCAGGTCGAAGAAAAAGAATCACACAGGCTGACTGCAAGAGGTGGGTCCCTAAGTTCTGACCACACACTGCCTGCATTTCCTTTCGGAAAGCATAAATGCAAACGAACCAACGCACCTGCTTTTGGACCGCTCAACCTAAGGCCTCCCAAGGCGACTGCATTTCCCACCCAACATTCTGCTTCAGCACCCTTTCATCAATGCGACAGTCTGAAGGGCAACACGTCATTTAGAAGTAACTACAGTGTGGTGGAAATGAAATGAACGGGGCGAGCGCTCCGACGGGGGTAGGGGGTGGGGGGCTGCAAAGAGGGAAGTCACAACATCGGCGAGTTCTTTTCAAACCCCGAGGCTCTGGCAAGAAGGCAGGCGGCAAGCGCTGCCCCGAAGATTCTTTTCTTAGAGCTGCAAACTGCGAGACGGCAAAGGGTTTGTGGAGTCCAGAATGAACTATTCTCCTTCACCCCCTGAGAGGAAGAGGCCCCAGGCGGGCACCGGCATCTGCACCCTGGCTTTGCACGCCATCCTTTTGGAGGAGTGGGGACCACGACACGGCTGGCCCCCAAGTCCACTCAGACCTTCATCTGGGCCACCTTCCGTGCCACACCGGCCGCTCACGCCTCGGGGCGCCCCCTCCCCCTTCCTGCCACCCAAGGCCACGCAAGCCCCCACCTACCCGCCACTCCTCCCGGACCCCGGCCCGAGACGCGCCCCCGGGAGGCCGGAGCTGCCGGAACCCCGGGCCCCTTCGGCCGCGGGGAGCTCCAGCCTCCAGCACCCGGCCAGCTGCTGTCGCCCGGAGGCAGGGTGACTGCTGCGCTCCCGCCGCCGGCCTGCGACCCGGCCACCTGCAGGGCCTGGCCGGCGCCCCAGCTTCCTCTCCTTCCCGGGGCCCCCGCAGCCCGCGCCGGGCCTGGCCGTCCTCCCCCCCCACGGCGAGCAGAGGGAGTCAGCTGTCCCTCGCGACTCCTCGCGGCCCGCGGTGACCCCCCGCGGTTCCAGATGTCCCCCGCCGGCAGCCCTTCGTCCGGCTTCCCGGGTGTCCTGCGGCGTCAGCGCCGCCCCCCCCCCAGCTCACCCGGGCTGGGACAGTCTTGCGTCGGAGACCGCGCAGCTCGAGAGGGCCGGCGGAGGTCGCCGGAGGGAGAGCAAGCCGGGAGCGCGCCCAGCACCGCTTCTGCCTCCTCCACCCGCCAAAGAGGGGAAAGAGGAGAGTCCGGAGCACAACAGCCCGCGCCTCGCACACCCGCCGCCGCCGCGCGCGCGCGCCCGCCGCCGCCGCCTCAGCCTTAGGGAGGCCACTGCGCCTCGTGCGCGCGCACGCCGCGCCGCTCTCCCAGTTGCCCCAGCGCCCGCCGGCCCCTCGCAGACCCGCCCCCTCACCTTCCTGAGGCCCCCCTCCCCTCCGCCCCCGCCCGCCCGCCCGCGCTCCTTCCGGTCGCGTGGGCCAATGGCATGGCGTCCGTATTACATAAGCCAGAGGGGGCGGGGCCGGGACTCGGTTACCGCGCCCTCGGAGACTGCCGCTGCGGGGACGTCGCCCTCGGTTCGCGGGCTCCCCGCCCCCGCCGCGTGCCTTTCGCTGGGCAGCTTCTTCCCCAGGCCCCGGCAGCCGCGTGATCGCCGTGCTGGCGGGTGACCGGGCTGCAGGCTGTTACACAAGTCGTTCGCTCACTCGGGCGGTGGCCAGGGTGGCTCCCTGGGGCCCTTCTCACGCGCCTCGTTGGCTGGCCCGCACCGGCCGAGAGGCGCCAGCCGAGGGCAGGGGCCGGAGAACCGGGGCCGCCGAGGTGCGGGTCGCCGACTGGGGAGCTCAGCCACCCGGACTCACCCGCAGCCTCGGGCCGATCTGAAGAGGGACAGGCTGCCTTTGTTCTCTCACCAGCCGCCCTTTACCTCACACGCACACATACACACAGGCACACATACAGGCGCGCGGCTCTGCTACAAACCCTGGGTCTCCTGTGCGTTCAGAACAAGCTCCGTTAAAACTGGCTGGCTAGGCACACCGCGGCCCGACGGGAGCTAACCGCCTCAGTTGGTATTTTGGCAGCTTAATTTTCACTAAACTTGATTTCCCTCCCCTCGCGCTCCAGACCACGGCAACCAACTTTCAAAGTCTGATCCAGATCGAGGTCTGCGGTAATGGTTTTTAGGTCTGTTCCTAGATGGCATTTTAGTTACTGGCTTTATTCCGTCCCCCCTTCCAACCTACCCTTCTCCTGTGTTGGTTGATAATGATCGATGAGGCGATAAAAATGAAAACTTGCATTTGGCGTTCTCCCCTTGTGCAGAGCCTCCACTCTCCCAAATATGCCTGTCAGTGCTTAGTTGCTAATTGAATTGCTGATGGCCAGAACTGTGACACAAAAACTTCCTACCAAAAAAAAAAAAAACACACACACACACCAAGAACAAAACTCCCCACCACCCAGTCGTTTCTGACTCAGCGACAGGGGAACTGCCTCTTCGGGGTCCTCAGCCGTAAACCTGCTGAAGCAGAAAGCCTCCTCGTCCTCTCCCACAGAGCTGTTGGTGGGTTGCAACTGCTAACCTTGCGATTAGCAGCCCAATGTAAGGATGTGATGACATCCTGAGGAATCTCACACGGCGTGAACCCTTCTTTCCTTTCCTTTTCATTTTTCATACATCCCGCCTTCACTTACAAGTTTTAGTAACATGCTTACTTAAAAAAAAAATCTCTCTCCCATAATAAATTGTAAGCTCCGTGGAGGCAAGGGCCGCTGTACAATCCACAGTAAAAGTCCCTGCTTAGTTAGATCTAGTGATCATTGACCAAAGAGATGTTGACCGGGTCACCTGGGTGTGCCTCAAGAAAGCGATAGCGTCACTATCGTTTTGTGGTGCGGAGTGGAGCCCGTCTCATGAAGACCCATGAGCTGCGGAGTACATCTGAGCTCTGGCGTTTCCTAGCCGTGATCTTTGCAAAAGAAGATGTGGCTATGTTGCTTGCAGGCGTTGCTAGGTGAACGGAAACCTTTGATCTTTAGGTTAGCAGATGAGAGCAGTCTCAGGATCACCCAAGGAGCTTCATCGTTGGCTGCACCTGGCTAATAGGAGGGGTGGGTGGGTGAAGTAAATGGACCTAGAAGAGGGAAATCCAAAGATTGTTTGTCCTTGAACGAACACTAAGGGGACGGAAATTCACGGGGCAGAGTTAGGTGTTTTGCTGGCATTACTGTTATAACAGACACAAACTCATCGCCACTGAGTTGACGCAGACTCCTAGGGACCCTGTAGGACGGGGTAAAACTGCCCCTGTGAACTTCCAAGACTAACTCTTTACAGGAATAGAGAGCCCCATCTCTCCCTTGCAGTGACTGGAGGTTTAGAACTGCTGACCTGTCAGCTGGCAGACCTGATGAAATGTGCATTAAAGACAATGTTTATTCCAATGTGTGTATCTCTCTTGAAAACATGGTAACAGCTGTGAACTTGCCCCCAGAAAGTTCATATAGAGATAAAATTATCTCAGCCATTGACAATGGCAGCATCAATATTTTATGCTGGATAATCCTTTGTTTTGAGGGTCTGTCCTATACATAAGGAAGCTTGGTGATGTAGTGGGTTACATCTGGACTCTAACTCGCAGGTCAGCAGTTTAAAACCATCAGCTGATCTTTGGGCCAAAAATGAAATTTTCTGCTCTCATAAAGACTTATAAAGACTCTCATAATGACTTAGAAACTGGCTGAGCCCTGGTGGTATAGTGGTTGTGTGCAGGACTGCAACCCAAAGGGTTGACAGTTCATATCCAGCAGCAGCTCTCCAAGGCTGGGCTTCCTACTTCCACCAGGGCAGTGATGCCACAAAAAAAAAAAAAGACTTAGAAACCGGGGAATGGGAGGGGAAAAAAAGACTTATAAACCAAAAACATAATCTGATTAAAATACTTCTCTGGTAACCTTATTTATATTTGTGTAGGATTTCCCAGAGTAATGGAAAACCCACTGCCATCAAGTGGTTTCTGACTCATTGTGACCCTGTAGGCAGGGTAGAACTGTCCCTGTGAGTTTGAGATTCACTCTTTAAAAGAGTAGAAAGTCCCATCTTTCTTCCATGAAGCACCAGCTGGTGATTTCAAACTGCAGACCTTGGGGTTAGCAGCTCAACACATAACCAGGGCTACAAGACCAGGGACTCAGGGGTGGGAATGGGGTAAGGTGGGGGTGGGGGGGAAGAACATGTCATATATTCATAAATAAGTGATTTCTGAAATAATCCTAGATTATTATGCACCCCATTTCCAATGTACTTGTGGCATGTATAATATCTAAATGTGACTACTTGGTTTGGTGGTTCATTAGAGAATGAAAGTCAAGGTTCTGTGCCACCCCCACCCCCACCTCCTGACAGATGAGAACAGTGAACCCCAAACAAAAATGTTTCTTTGCTATCAATGCTTCTTCCTCAACTCAGCTCCTAGTGAGATTCCCCAAGGCTCCAATCTGGATTCTCTTGTCTTCACTAAACTCTTCACACCAAAGTATCTCATTTGCTACTGGGGCTTTAAGAGTCAACATCAGATAACCCTCATGTTTATATTTGTAGTTCAGGCCTATCCTCTCTTCTGGGCTCCAGACTAACTCTGCCCCAATTTTCATCTCCTCTTCAACGTTTTCTTGACATTTCACAATGAATACGGCCTTGTGTTGAATCTAAGTAGCAATTGATTTTTCTGAAATCCATCTTGAAGTTGCTTCTCTGAAAAGTTTATGTTGGAGCTCAAATCCAGTCTTTAGTTAAATCTAGAGTAAGACCTGTCAGAGAGTAGACAGTCATTAGTTTCTGAACTGGATGAAATCAAGGAGGGTAGGGGGGAATGACGAGTCAATTTAAAAGTACTCATGACTCCCAAGGCCCGCCAAACCCCCTGCTACTGAGTTGATTCTGACACATAGCAACCCTGTGAAGGGTCTTCAAGGTCGTGAGATGGCTGCATCGGTCTTCTCCTGAGGGGTTCATGGTTCAAAGCTTAGCCGGTCACAGCACCGAGAGGCCTGACACCCATGGGTAAGGCTCCCTCCCTTCACCAAAAGAAAACAAATCAAGTTTTCTGCCTTTGAGCCCAGGCTGACTCAGAGAGTCCCTATAAAGACAAGGAAGAACTCCCCCTGTGAGTTTCAAGACAGTAACTCCTTTTTTTGTTGTTTTGTTTTTAGCTTTTTATTGTGGCGTAGGTGAAGATTCACAGAGCAGAACACTGATTTTCCATTAAGTGATTTTACACATTCTTTCAACCCATCCATTACAATCTCTTAAATGTACCATTACTTATCCTACTTCCACCCTGTTTCCTGTTCCAATCTTCTATATTTCTTTTAAGACTAACTTTTTCTTAATTTAAATAATTTTATTGGGGGCTCTTACAGCTATCATAATATTCAATACATCATCTGTATCAAGCACATTTGCACACATTTTGCCACATTCATTTCCAAACATTTTCCACTTGAGCCCTTGGTATAAGCTCTTCTTTTTTAAAGAAAGCTCCTCTTTTCCCCTCCCCTGCCTTTTTTTAAATGAATCTTTATATTGGGCACTCATACACCTCCCCTCACGATCCACACACACATCAATTGTATGCAGATCTCATTTGCACACTTGTTGCCATCATCACTCTCAAAACATTCTCCCTCCACTTAGGCCCCCAGTTCTACCTTCCCCTATTTCCCTCCCTCCCCTGAACCTTTAATAATTTACAAATTGTTATTTCATATCGTACACTGTCCAATGTGTCCCTTCACTCACTTCCCTGTTCATGGCCCAGAGAGGAGGTTATATGTAGATCCCTGAAATTGGTTCCCCCTTTCTACTCCACCATCCTTCCACCCTCCCAGTATCACCACTCCCATCACCCATCCTGAGGGAATATCTATCCTAAATTCCCCATGTTTCCGACTCCAGTGTACATCCCCTGTTCTAGCTGGACTTGTCTGGTAGAACCGGGAGCATGATAGTGGGTGGGAGGAAGCATTTGAGAACTAGAGGAAAGATGTATATTTCACTGTTACTACACTGTACTATAACTGGCTCATCTTCTCCCTGCAACCCCTCTATAAGAGGATGTCACTTCACCTATTGGTGGGTTTTGGGTCACCAATCTGTATTCCCCCCTATTTATAGCGATATAATTTTAGTTCTTTGATGCCTGACACGGGATCCCTTCAACACCTCATGGTCACACAGGCTGGTGTGCTTCTTCCATGTGGGATTTGTTCCTTCTGAGCTGGATGGCTGCTTGTTTACTCAAGCCTTTAAGGTCCCAGACACTACATCTTTTCATAGCCATGCACCATCAGCTTTCTTCACCACATTTGCTTATACACACATTTGTTGTCAGTGATCATATCAGGAAATCGAGCACGCAATGGTTTTTAGTTCTTAAACCCTGATAACGGATCCCTTCAACACCTCATGGTCACACAGGCTGGTGTGCTTCATCCATGTGGCCTTTGTTGCTTCTGAGCTGGATGGCGGCTTGTTTACTCAAGCCTTTAAGACCTCAGACGCTACATCTTTTGATAGCCAGGCACCATCAGCTTTCTTCACCACCTTTGCTTATGCACACATTTATCTTTAGTGATCGGGTAGGGAAGGTGGGCATCATGGAATGCCAATTTAATAGAACAAAGTGTTCTTGCACTTAGGAAGTACTTGAGTGGAGGTCCA
>PVJH01033262.1:0-21745 GCA_004026705.1 Nesogale talazaci
CTTTCTGTATTCAAAACGAAGACACCACAGGCGTTTCTAGGACTCGGTGGCTATGGGCAAAATTGGTTTCCCAGATTGTCTTTGCTGGTGCTACTTTTTGCCAGTGTTTAAAAGTCTGAACCGATTCATTCCAAATTATACCAGAAAAGTAAGAGACCGTGGTTTAATTAAAAGGGGTTTTCATGAACATTCCTGCTTCAAGTTTTCCTAATTACCACGTAGCTTTCCCCTGAAAATATTTAGAAATGATTTAGGCACCTTCTTGTTGCCATTAGAAGCTATCAAGTCAGGTCTGACCCAGACCCTCTACACAATGGAGCGAAACCCTGCACGGTCCTGTGCCACTCTCACAACTCTGCCTGTGCCTGGGCCCAGTGAGGCCACAACTGTGTCCGTCCATCTCTTTGAGGGCCCTCCACTTTACCAAGCACCATCACCTCCTCCAGGAACTGGTCTCTCCTGACAATATATCCAAAGTATGTATCTTGCCATCTTTGCCTCAAAGGAACACTCTGGTCTTACTTCTTCCAATACAACAGTCTGTTCTTTTAGCAGTCCATGGTACTTTCAGTATTCGTCTCCAGCACTGTAATTCAAACACATGCTTTGGGCATACTGGCATAAAAACATGGAGGACAGCAAAGAACGACACGCTATTATCACCTACAGTTTGCCCATGTCACCAGGGGATACCTCTCTTGCCATAGGGCTATAGCTGCTACTGTCAAACTAGTGAAAACCACAGCAACTATGGTTCTGGGAAACTTTTGAGATATATGTGTTCCCTGTGCTCTGTTTGCCTTACGTAATTTAGCTTTCCTTACAATATCTCTCCCAGCATGCTCACCTCCTAGAAATAGTCTTCCTGGCTACATCTATTTAGACTACATTCCATGACCAGTTCAAATTTTTTGATAGCTGGATTTAAACAGCGTACGAAATATTCTACTTGAATGATACCTTTTATCTTCCTGGTCTGTGTTTGAATAGCAGCTAGATTTTATTCAGCCTTCACTCTCAAATTGTTATACATATCAATTAGCAATTGTGTTAGTCTGGGTAGACTAGAGAAACAAATCCATAGACCCGCATATGGATATAAGGGTACGGTTTATATAGAAGAGGAATAGGACATTAAGAAAGCATCCCAATCCAGTCCAGTACAAAGTCACAAGTTCCATATTAGCTCATATGTCCGATACCCGTCTATAATGTCTCCTTCTGCCTCACAAAGTCACAGGCCAGTGGGTGCAGAGTCCTGGCGCTGGCAGGGGTCCCCTCATGGCTCCTCGCTTCCAGGACTCAGGGTCCATCAACAGAATCCAGTGGTGGTAGAAGCAACTCAGCGCTGGCAGGGGTCTCCAGGGGGCTTCTCCAGCTTCAGAAGTCTGGTTCAGAAGTGAGGCCATGTGGCTCCTCCTCCGACTCCTTCAGCTCCTCGGATGCTGTCCTCTTGTCTTGTCCATAGTTCGTTGTCTTTGAGACTAATTCTCAACAACTGGGAAGATCGCTTCTCATCTTCAAGACGGAAGTATCTCAAGATTTCCCAGAAGTCTCAGGAGAAAGCCATGCTCACACAGAGACCTCATTGGCTACTCAATGACTATTTCCAGATTAATAGGCTAGACTCCACCCCTACATCTCAATCATGAAATTAACATCAGCACATGGCCGCCACAGTAATGATTTGTAGATTTTTCATACTGGATAGATCCTATGCTGGCTTAATTAGTGTTCTATAAATTATCTCCAGAATCTAATATTCATTGAAATTGTTGCAGATAACCCACAGACAAAATTTATGATGAAAGGTTTTGTCGAGGAAGTCAACAAGTTGTATTGTCAGCGAGAATTGTTCAGGGCTGAGTTGTTAATCAGAGCATGTTACAAAATTCTGTCGAGTCTGCTAACAAATTCCCCAGTGGCATACTACTCTGCTATAAGCCTCAACCCCAAAGCATTCAGCTTAAGCTCCATGGGTCAGCAAATTCAGATCCCTGAATTAAATGTCCAGAGATATCCCACTCCAGTAAGCCTCACCCCAAAGGCAACCGGCTCCACTTCTGTGGGTCAGCAAGTCCACTTCCATGATTAAGTGTCCAGAGGCATCTCTCTCTGCAAGTCAGCCTCCTGCACAAAATCACTCATCTTTGCTTGTTACTTAAAGTAGGAAATCCATTGCTCAGCCCCATGCTTTGGCTCCTAGCTCTGCTGCTGCTCCTCTGACAGGATTCCTGTCTTCTGAATCCAAGAGTTTCACTGTACAGGGATCTTGGATCCAGGGGATGAGCTCCACACCAGGCTCTTGCTGGTAAAAGCTCTCCCTTCCTACTCCTCAGAGAGTTCATGTTATACCACTCTGGGGAAGCCTGGTCTCAATGACTCACAGGTGAATCCTAGCAGTATCTTCTCACCTTCTTACCAGAACCAGGCAGAGAAATGTCATTTGGTGGGTGTTAGAGACTTTGGCTAAAAAGCCACATTAAATAATTTACTGCACAACCTTCTTCTGCCTTTGTGTTATTGCAGCCTTCATAGCAAAGACATTTCTTTAAAATATCATACCCAGCTCAGCTCACACTCAACTTACTGCCCTTGAGTCCATTCTGACTCATAAGACAGAGTGGTTTTCTGAGACCATAAATGTTCATGTTTACATTCCCCCAAATAGTACTAATATTATA
Source organism: Nesogale talazaci (assembly GCA_004026705.1). Taxonomy (NCBI): domain Eukaryota; kingdom Metazoa; phylum Chordata; class Mammalia; order Afrosoricida; family Tenrecidae; genus Nesogale; species Nesogale talazaci. The sequence continues at coordinate 2,685 of PVJH01033262.1, forward strand.
TTTTACATGGACCATATGCAATGTGTAGTACCTTGCCTTAATGCCCTTGTTGATTTCCTAACAGATATTATGGGCAATTGGCTTTCTTCTTGGTGTGGACAGTGAAAACACATGCAGCTAGTAGGAAATCTTTATATTCCTACTTGCTTCTACAATGGTCATTATAAAATGTTGTTTTTCTTTAACTTAGTGAATTTTATCCTTGAAATGCTATATTTCAAAACCATTGACATTGCACATAAAATCATGTCGGTTTCACACTTTCACCAATGATTTGTGCTTTTTAATCACAACACTTCTGTCTTCCTGCGTATGCTTTATCTTCTCTCCATTAATCCAGCTGAAGAAACATTCCTCTAATACATTCTTGTTCATTAAGAGTTTCCCAATAATACTGACTCACCCTGAAGATGAGGCCTACGGTCTCACCAAGATGAAGAAAATATTTTTTATTAACCAAAGCTCCTCAAGAAAATAAAGTTCTTGCCAATAAATAAATAAGTAAATAAGTAACTCCATTGACATTGGTTAGCATCCCTTAGTGAGGTTTGATGAACAGGCGAAGAAGAATGTTTACAGTTTCAAATTCAAGGCTTTTGTGGAGACATAAGAATCATGAGTCCAGGATGTATTCCAGGAAGCTAAATATCACTCACTCACTTACTCACTGTCATTGAGTTGATACTGATTCCTTACAACCAGGCTAGAACTGGCCCCCTCCCCCAGCATGAGTTTCTGAGATTGTCATTCTTCGGGGGAGTAGAAAGTCCTATCTCTCTTTAGAAAGGTCAGTAAGCAAGCCATTTGTTCACCAGAAGAATGTGTCAGGGTGTGACACAAAATTGTCATCAAGACTGTAACGGAACTGCCTGACACCACTCACCTCGCTGAGAACTCACTCACTCACGCCTAGCCAATTGGCCGGCCTTTACATTTCAAAGGACTTAAAGTTGACGTATCATCAACTCCCTACCTTTCTCCTGTTTCTTATCTAGACTGACCCACTCTCCACTTTAACTAGAAGTGCTTTGTGTTTTCACTTCAGGAATCCCCCGCTCAAGCGTGCTTATTATTGTGCAATACACACTGTCTTTCACAGTGTGGAACTTCTTCTTGAACAATGGCCCGAAGAAAAGGTGCTGTGGTGATCTCATTTTACAGCTAAGAAAACGGAGTCCTGGAACGTTTCCCAGAGAGCAGAAATCATGCAGTTGATCAAGGACAGATCCAGAATTCCAACCCAGAGTCTAGGGCTCCAGAAGTTAGCCACTGTGCATAGTGTTTCATTGCCAATATACCACCATCTATTTTAATTACTCCTGTATTGAAGGACATTTAGATAAATTACCTTCCCCCCCCCACACACACACCTCTTGAGCAAGAATGTTCCATGTACACAGAGTAGAACTGTGCTCCATACAAATTTCAAGGCTGTGACCAGAAGCATATTGTCAATTTTTTCCCCCCAAGGTACCTCTGGGTACCTTCAAACTACCAACTGCTTGGTTAGTAGTCAAGCACTTAAGCATTTATTTATACCTACATGTGTCTAATTCTCTCTATTTAATTCCTAAAAGTGGAATTTAAGAGTTAAAAGGTGCGAGCATATAAAATTTTACATATTGCCAACCTGATCAAAATGCTGAATTAATTCACACTACCACCAACAGCATATGGCACATGCTGTCATTCTCTTCTCAACCCTGGGACCTACCGAATCTGTTCTGGCAATGTTCACTATTATATTCTCCTTGCCAAACTTCACAGCTCTCCACAGCCTGACTCTACTCAACAGAACTACCTCAAGGACTCTATAGACATGCTATCTTAGAAACTCTTCCAGTAGTTTCCTGGGGCTCTTCTTTTCTCTGGGCACCCCTCTCCCCCCGCCCCGGCTCTGTTTTAATATTTGAAACCTCTTCCCTTGCTCCTCTTTCTCTGTATGACCCTTGGACACCAGCAATTGTAACATTCGATGTCCCCTTGTCCTCTTCTTGCTCTAAATGCAGCCTCCAACACATACACGTCACCAATCCTAGCTGAGACCAGTGGAAAGCAATTGCTGTCAAGTGACCTCTGATTCATGCACTTTCACATGTGCCAGAATAGACCTGGGCTCCATGGATTGTCAATGGCTGTTTGTTTGTTTGTTTGTTTGTGGTAGATCACCAGGTCTTTCTTACGAGTCACCTCTGGGTGGACTCAAATTTCCAATCTTTGGATTGTCAGATGCTAACTGTTTGCATCAACTATTCAGGGATACCCTAGCTGTGGCAGACTTTGCAACCACCTGTCCAATGGAAATTCTTTCTTTGGGGGAGGGGCATCACTGCCCTCTGGTGGTCATGGGAGCCACCCAGCCTGGCTCCTAGGGAGCTGCTGCTGGATTTGAACCACCGTGGGCTGCAGTCCCACACTCAACCACTACGCCACTGGGGCTCAGCCGGCAATTCTCTCTTATTTTGGCCAAATTACCTCAACTTTGTTCATGTGTTTCATGTGTCCAGCCCCAGAGGATGAATCATGAGTGGTCTGAGCCACTGATGGTGAGCATGCCACACTTCTTTGTAGACATGGATGACCACGTGACTCTGTTCTGGCCAATGCTGCATCATGGAAAGTCTTCTAAGGAAGTGTCATAGATTTTCCTCTCTGATCAAAGGGCAGGCCTGAAGGGAAGCATTTTCCTCCCAACTAGCCTCATTCACTCTTGGAATAGCCTCAGTGAGGGAACAACCCTTAGACCTAGAGGCACTGTGTCTTCAGATCATGAAAGAAGGGCCAAGTGAATCACAGAGCCGCTAAATTCTGAGACATGAAAAAAGGCACTTGCCTCCAAATTTCCTGTGCAGCAATATATGATCCTACGAGATAAGCCTAGATTAGGTTGTCTCTTTCAGTTAAAAGTCTCCTAACAGATACATGTTAGTCATCTTAACCCTATATTCTGCTGTGGCTAACAAACCAGCTCTGTCCTGTGGGGCTCAGATGAGAATGAACAATTTACCACGTGTCTGCTGTGAGCTGAGAACGAAGTTCGGAGAGCATAGGGGGTAAGTCATCAGTTGCTAAACTGAGAAGTTAGTGGTTGAACCCATCAATCTCGCCCAGAAGATGCAGCAACCTGCTTCCTAGAAGACTCATAATCTCAAAAGTCCTTTGGGCAGTTCTGCTCTGTCCTACAGAGTCACCACGAACTGGAATTCCACCTACAGCAACAGGTTTGGTGCGGGTCAAGACCTAGGAACTGTTCTAAATGATTCTATATAGAGCTATAGCCTCACCTGTATCCGTAGTTACTTCCCCGTCACTATCATCTCTCACAACCTCTCTATCTAGCTACCTTTCACTATCACGGCACTCTATAAGGTAAATTCGATTATCCTCCCTGTTTTATGAATGAGAAAACGGAGGGACAGAAGGGTTAAGTAACCTTCCGGAGGCATCATCTCATCAGTGGCTGAATAAGGATTCCAACGAGGGCAGTTTATTTCCAGACACCAAACACTATGCTGGGCAGAGTCTCAGCGGCCTGGGTGGAAAAGAAATCTGAAAGATGATGTGTCCCACAGGAAGCTGATCATTCTCCTTCCCTCATCAACGGGCCCTTCCTTTCCTTGTCTTCTCTTAGCCACGTCAGAAACCTCGGAGTCTCCTTGAACGTGTGTCTCCCTTCTCCCTCAACATCCAATTAGTTGCCACGTGCAACATTTCCTACACTTTGAGCATCATCCTATATCACTGTGCCTATTTACATTAGCAAACACTTAATCAATGATGGACACTATTACCCAGACAAGCAACTCTCTGCCACTGAGGGGATGCCAGCTCTTAGGGACCCTATCGGACAGGTGAGACCTGCCATTGTGCGTTTCTGATACAGTAACAGGAATAGAAAGCCGTGCTCCCCAGCCCCAGCCCCCATCTTTCTCTCATGGAGCGGCTAGTGGTTTTGAACTTCAGACCTTGTCGATCCCAGCCCGACTCCTAACTGCTTTTCATAAGCAGCTAGCTCCTCCTACTTGTCTGTCTTAATGCAAAATCCTCCAGCCTCCTGAATGTGTTTGATCAAGCTACTGAGCTGTAGAACTTTGGGCCTTTATTTATGGTCCCCTTTGCCTGGCAGGCCCTGACTACAAGGTCCCTAACTAAATCCTCTGTCATTTATCCCACACATCACAAGAGGCCTGCTCTGATTCTCTCACCTCCACAAACTGTTCTCACAGCATGTGGTACAGAGCTTCGTCACAGCCGGTATTAGACTACAGTGTAATCATTCGTTTACTCATCTGTTTCACTGCCCTGTCAGCGTCTCCCTTCCAAACCAGGTGATAAACTCAGCAGGAGTAAAATGCGTTACCTCAAATCCAGTCTTTTCCTTTGTCCTAGTTCCTGCTCTCCTTTTGTTCTCTATCTCAATTACTGATGCCATTAAACTAGAATTTTCCATATCATCTTGAACGGCCTATACGGAAGCTTGTGTCTCTAAAGCAGCAGTTCTCAACTTATGAGCTGTGACCCCTTTGTGGTTCGAGCCACCCTTTCACAGGGGTCATCCAATCCATAACAGTAGCAAAATTACAGTTATGAAGTAGCAACGAAAGTAATTTTATGGTTGGTGGGTAGGCACCACAATATGAGGAACTGTACTAAGGGGTCAAGGCATTAGGAAGGTTGAGAACCATTGCTCTAAAACGTTGTTTGAATAAACTCTCTCTTCTCCATTTCCATGTGATTATTTGAATCTTTTAAGATCTCTGCTTTAAAGATGGTTTTGACAAAAGTACATCTGAATCTCATTTAGGCTCTAGCAAGGGCTTTCTGCACAGCTAAGAGGTGAAAAGTGGTTCAAATTTGAGCAGAAGACTTTTAACAACTTGTAGATTGAATATACCCAGGCACTATAACACATTTTTGCCCTGCTACAAATGACTACAACACAGCTATTCTAGGCAGTACCTTGCCCCAGGCTTATTTCATAAGAAAACAGAGTTAAAGATTTGTTTAGTAACTCTGGCAAAGCCATATTAAAACCAAATAGAGGATAGCTAACCAATCAGCAAGTGGTCAACAAAATATACCATGAAAGTCCAGATTCAATAATAGTGGGATGCACATTCCGAATAGCCCAGGATGTGTGAGTTTCGCCAATACATCATTACCAAGATGCAACAAGTGCAAAAACACAGGCATGGTTGGTGTCGTGTAGCAACTATCAGAATGGGGAAATTTCCTAAGATATCTCGCTAATCCTAACTAGTCAACAATTAACTTATGCTGTGTACCTAGTAGCATTTCAATTATCTTCCATTGAGTTAAAAGGCAGAATTGTCCCATGAAATATGCCTGGACTTTGGATTTCGCGATTCTGTCCCTTCCTGACTGGGTGTCCTTAGGCAAAATGTTCAACCTCCACTTCTTCACCTGTCAAAACTACATCAGAACCCTGATGTCCCTATCACAGGACTATCATGGAGTTTGGATGAAAGAATGGATGTGAACTTCAAGCACGGCCAAATTTTCTAGAAATGTAAAACACATTTTGAAAACAGGTCGATCCATCTATAGGACAACCAAAGGAGAAGTTTCAGACACTGCTTTCTAAATGGAAATCATGATAACTAAGCTAGTTTTAGAAGCCAATGGTAAATGTCCTATCTAGAAACAATGATATTGATTTAAAAAAACATAAACCTTTAGCACTGGCTTTGTTGTTTGATATCATTTTTAAAGATATAATGCATGAACAGAAGTTTTAAAAATCAGTATGTTTCATTCATTGCATTAGTTGGCTCTCCTTTTGAATTAGAGTTGGAATTTTCCTCCTACAAACTTTAATATGTGTGTTGTGACCTCAATGTGTTCCAACTCAATGACAATGTCTTATAGAGATGATGCCATTATTTAGGGCCCTGTATCCAGTTAGACGGGGCTGTCATTTCACTCTTACCTTGAAAAGTGGCTCGTAATATTTGCTTTCATAATGCATGTTTCTCGAGAGGAAGGCTACACTTCTCACGGAGGCATAGGAAAAAACATGTGCCGGGAAGGTCATCAAGACCAACACCTGACTGTCCCAAAGTCTCCCTCGGCCCCGTGCCACCCAGCACTACCTGCTTGTTCCTGCTGGTAGGTGCCCCCCAGTCCGTTCTGACCCAGAGTGACCTCATGCACAAGGGGTTAAAATGGTGCCTCACCCTGCACCGTCACTGGGACCATTTGCAGATCAGACCATGATGATTCATCAGATTCTCATCCACTGATCTCGGAAGCAGATCTGGAAGCCCTGTGGACTTATTCGACATTGCAGGAACACACAAGACTCCACCCATGGATGAAGGTAGCTGTGTAGGCGTTGTTCTGCCTGGGACAGTGATCTGGGGCTCCTGCATGGAAGTAAGGGGCCTGCAGTTGCACCACTGCCACCTATTCCAAAAGGGGTCAAAAGGTTGCTTTGCAAAGTTGGAAGGTCGCCTTTCTCTCACGGAAACCAAAACCTGTCGCTTTGTTATCAGCTGCCATACAGCATACATAGAAATCTCACAGGCCAAGCGCACTGCCAAGAACTGAGGAGCTGCTCAAAAAGTATTGCCTGGATTGAAATGGAAACATCGCATAGTATCATCGGTGGTGTCAAAGCCAAGCTTCATATTTTTTTTCCAATTGAATCCCAAAAGTAACATTAAAAATGATCCCTTGAAAATTCTATTTTAAAAGCATTCATTTTAGATTAAACTAGATATGGGCTATTTCAAATTCTTCTGGAACCAAGTTGGGTATATATTTCTTCTTTTAATGTGTGCATGAAAATTTAGCAGAGAAAAGCTTCATCTAAGTGAGAACTAGCTTTAAAGCACCATTAGCAGTAAATGAACAGTATATTCAGTTGATTAGCATTCAAATTTAGGGGAAATATAAGCAGTGTTATAGTTATATGCCTCTCCCCAATAAGTAAATGGATAAGCTGACTGCTCTTTTGACACATCTGCCATAATGCATACCCTTTTGCCTTCTTGCTGAACACGTAGATAGCATGAGAGGCTCCATCTAACAGATCCGTTTGCTTTCTCAGTGTAAAACGTCTCACAGGCTAGCACAAGTGGGATGTGCAGATCATAGAATCTCCTTACCAACTCCTTAAGCCACTTAGTCTCTTGGCACTTAAATCATATTATGTATTAATGCATAAAAAATTCTTAGAACATAATAAGTGTGCCTGTGAGCTATAGACAACGTTATTATACCCACAAAGAAGAGAAATTTGCTGGGGGTGGACAGGGAGGCTAGATATCATCAGGAGTATGGTTCTCAGGAACTGGACAGGAATTGCTCTTATAACCAACCTCTACCCACCTTGTTCCTCTCCCATACCCTCCCCTGCAAAAGGACATAAAAAGAACCCATTCCAAGCCTGGGAAACACTCGGGAATCAGTCATTAATTGCCCAGCCCTGTGTGCCCTCTGCAAGTGGGACCAGAAAAAGGAAAAACAGTCACATCTCAGAGACTCCTTTTGGAGTCCTGGAAGCATGATTTCCCTAGCAAGTCGGCTGAGGCAGGGGAAGTCAAAGGCAACTAGAGCTTGACACACTGCATGTAGCCGTCACGACTAGCTCCACTCCTGGCAAAGGAGGTCACCAAACAATCTACACCACTTTCTATTGAGATATTTTCAATGGTCTCTTGTGCTTTGTCAGTGGAAAAACAAAAACTTTATTAATGAGTGTAACCGTACCTGTACTTGTACGTGTGACGCAAACAAGTCTTTGAAATAGCAATTTGCCAATTCCCAAAAGCTCTAGCTATGTTCCTGCACCTTAAATCAGTAACCCCACTTCTGGGAGAGCAACTTAATAAGCTTATGTAAGACATAAATATTTTTCCTATCCAAAGTGTCTAGTATTTGTATTATGTGATGAAAACAGGATATCATCCACAAGCCACATATCGAAGAGGAAAATAAGTGTCAAAGTAAATAGGTCACCCCATAATAGGTATATAGGCCACCCTTTAATCCAGGCACACAATAGATCCTCTATAAAAGTAGTATAGACATTATAATATAGGAATATAGGGAGGCAGCAAAAGTTTATAAAAGTATTAGTGTAGGGCTGAGACCTGGCAATATAGTGATTGAGTGTGGACTGTGGCCCACTGGGTTGGTGGTTCAAATCCAGCAGCAGCTCTCCAGGAGCAAGGCTGGGCCTCCTACTCCAACCAGTGGGCAGTGATGCCAAAAAAACAAACAGAAAAAAACCCAAAAATTAAAAAATAAAAGTATAAGTGTAAAACTACTAAGGAATGAAGTCTTGCTGCTGTTGTGTACTCTAAAGTAGTCTAAACTCCTGCATATAAATTGCTCGTTTTTTCTGGTATGTTCAGATAATTTACAATTTTTTATTTCAATCTACCTTTCCTTAAGGGAAAAATGTACTGAAATTCCTTAAATGGTAATATAGTGAGCGCTTTTCTCTTTAAAGATACAACTATATGGAACGCAATTGACCTGACAACAGATTAGATAGGAAGCTTAGAGGGCAAAGAACCTATATAAATGGTGGAAGAACCACTTGGAAATGACAGGTGGGAATGCTTGCTCAATTCCAAGAATGTAGTCAATGTCATTCACTTGTACATGTAGAAACTGTTGATTTTCTGTTGTGCATATTCTCAACAACAAAAATAAAATATATGCTTGCAAATTTTAATGCAGTGAGGTTTCTTCAAGTTGGGTCAACTGCTTGCTCAAGAAAAGAATACCAGAGTAAAGTAATAGCAACTAAATTCTGGACTAAGATCAAATAGCTCCCAAAATTACTTTTCTTTGCATCACTGCCCTCTGGTGGTCGTGGGAGCTACCCAGTGTTGCTCCTGAGAGTAGCCACTGGATTTGAACCGCCAAGCCTGTGGGCTGCAGTCCTGCACTCAACCACTTATACCACCGGGGCTCAGCCCCAAAACAACTTTCAAAGTAGAGATCCCAGGAATACCTTACTCAATGTCTAGACAATGTAGCTAATGGATAATTTCAACTACAATGTCATTCATGAGTTTGAGAATTTGAGCAACCCATTGTCACAAAATCCGTGAACTCTCCATTCTTGAGACAAAATATTCCACAGAATGACTAAGATGGATTAATTTATAGTTTCTTTCAGAGAATGGCTCCAAAATGATTAATGATCACTTCTTGACTAACTGCTTTCAGTTGCTGTGAGGTGCTTGTTGACTCCTGATGGCCCCCAGCATGCAGAGAGGACCTGTTCCTTGAGCTTTTCAGGGCTGTGACCTTTTGGAAACAGATGTCTGAGATGTCTCTGGGTGGGTTTGAACCCACCGCCTTTCTGTTAGTAGTCTGCTGCTGAACTATTTGTACTCCCCAGAACTCCTTCTTTACAAATAGAATCAGAAGTTTATTTCCAAATCCCTTTTAACCAAAACTAGGTGAGGAAAACATTGCAAGTGAACGTAGAGTTGAAGGAGCTTAGTTTTCCCAGTCTCTTTGCCTCCATGGCCACCTTTCTGGTGAATTGACTGTTGAGACAGACACTGCTAAACAGAGACAATAAGGATAAGAAGGAAGACTATGTACTCAGTAGCAGACAAAGTCCATCAAAGAATTAGCAGATGCTGTTAAACAAGGACCTACCGGGGCTACCTGGGGACATAATCCCAAGCTCCTAACTTATTTTGAAGGGAAACCAAAAGTTTAAATTCAGATTGAAGCAAATTGAGTTAGTCACACCTGGAATTACATGTGGAAGATGTAATGTGAAAGATGAGGTTGCTGTTAGAAACAAATCCAAAGGAGAAAGATTTAAGAAATACCAGCATGCAATCGTTTGGGATCACTTTGTGCAGGAACAAGCAACACCTCTTTAGTGAGACTGGGTATGTAATTACACATATTTAATATTTAATACCTAAGGGAAAAGTATAAATGTAGCCATCCTTCAGGCTTCTTTAACAACAAATATTTATTAATTAACCATCTAGAACCAATTTTTGTATTGTGCCCGGCGGAATCCAAGATAATTTACACATACATTGCCTCTCACCCCACCCCGCCTCCAATGACTTGCAGTCTTGAAGAGAGAAGCAAAGATGTGCAAGTGGAAGTAAAATCCTCCCAGACTGGGGGCAAAAGGCAAAATAACCACTCACTGCCATTGAGTCAAGGCTGACTCAGTCTGACCCTATAAGACAGAATAGAATGGTCCCTATGAGTTTCCAAGGCTATGACTTTTTGAAAATCATTTTATGGGTGGCTCACACAACTCTTATCACAATTCTTACATACATCCAGCACATTTGTCCATCTGCTGCCCTCATCATTCTAAAAACACCTGCCTTCCACCTAAGTCCCAGGTATCAGCTCCTCATTTTCCCCCTCCTTCCCTGCTCACCCTTAGACTGTGTCTTGCTATGAGTGCAGAAAGCTTCATCTACTCCCAAGGAGCAGCTGATAAGTTGCAGCCACCGAACTTGTAATTATCAGCCTACTGAATAACCCATCAGAGCTCCTCGAATGAGGCAGTGGGAGCCCGAAGGAGGGGTTGGCTTCTAATGAAGGTTAGATTGGAGGAGAAGGGACAAAAGCAAGGTCACAGAGTGAGCGTGATTTGAGTCTTAAGGAATTGATGTTTGCAGATCTTACCAGCAAACTGGTTAAACCTGGTATGTACCAAGAATCCCAGGAGCCCTGGTGGCCTAGTGGTTGCCAATGGGGCTGTGAGTCACTAGGTCTGCAGTTTGAAACCTCAAGGGGCTTCATGGAAACCGGGGTTTTTTTCTACTGTTAGAGCCTCAGACACTCACAAGGGTTGTTCTACCATGTCATATAGGATCACTAGAAGTCAGTGTCAACTGGGTGGCAGTGAGTTTGTGGGTGTAGCTAGAAGGCTGCAGTATGCAGCTGACTCTCGGAAGGAGAAAAGCAAGCCCTGGAGCATACAAGGCAAATGTGTCTTCACAGTAAAAGAAGTATCAAGATCTTTAAGAATGTGGGTGTTTGGTCTCCAGATAGCTCACTGGGGTTACACACCAACTCCTATCTGCAGAAGGAGAAAGCAGAGCGGTGGGCCAGCATCATCTTGGCTGGGGTCCAGCTTCATCTGCAGTAGATAGAAATGCTGACAGATGACAGGTGCCTCTTCTGGAATCTCCAGATGGACACACTACAGCGGGATGAGCTGTCCTGGCTTAGTGCAAAGACCAGAGGACCAGAATCCACGGCACGTAGAAAAAGAAACATCAGCGCACATACCTCGGTGTTCTCAGAGAGCTGGGTTGCTATGAGGAGAAGCAAGAAACCCTATTGAACAAGAGGATCACGCTGAGATGAGTGTGATGGGTTTCCCCTAAACACAGGACCACAGGCACACACACATTCACTCACATGGGTTATCTGTTGGTTTGTGTCAGCAGAAAATTGCCTCCTCTCAGCAAACCTTCTTCATTCTCCTTAGTCCTCTAGGCTAGCCTCTAACCCTCCTCCACTTTCATCTCTCTGGCCTAAACTTCTGTTTCAAGTTCCCTATACCCTGACCCTTCCTATCTTATGGCTGTCTGCCCTCATCTTTAATATGTACTCTCCTCCTTCCCCCAGTGGCTCCTAGTGTGCTCTTAACGTCCTCCTCTCTTCTCCATCCTCTCTACTCTTCTTTTATCTTCAATCTTTGTTGTTGTTGCTGTTTGATCACAATTTCAACCACCACCTAAATTTAAATAGCCAGCTAGAAATCTGTCTTGGGCTGTCAGGCCAAATCTTCAGTCCAAATGACCCGGGACATTTCCAACTAAAAGACCTACTGATTCCTCAACCCTGTGTAACACTGAGTCATTATCTCCCCCCTGAAGCCTTTCCTTTTCCTACACCTGATGTCAGCTCCACCGTTCTTTCACGACCCGTTTATTTTTCCTTGTAAATGTGTGTCAGACAACATGCTAAGCACTGGGGACAGAACAGTCTCTGTCCTTGGGAAGGTGTGTAATCTGATAGAAGAGATGAGCACTGATCACAGAATCACCAACTACAATTATAACCAAGCAGTCGTCTATCTGGGAACGATAATACACATGCTATGGGAGTAAATAATGGTTCTGGGGAAAGGTGTGCTAAGGATAACAATTTCAAGGAAGCAACCTGTAATATATGAGTGGAGGTCTGCAAGCTAAGTAGGGATTAGGCAGAAAAAGTTAAGTTGGATTGGAGATGGCGTGGGAGGATTGTTCCAGTCAACAGGAAAACATTTATTTACAAAAATCTTGTGACACGCGTATTCTCAGAGCACCAGTGTGTGCAAATTCGAGGGAGCGAAGAGGACGTGGTAAGAGTTGGAGAGAGCACAGGAACCAAGCCTTTCTGGACTCAATCCTCTACAAGAGTCTATTCTGTTGTTTTCTTGAAAATATTACTAAGTCATGTGACTGCATTCAACAAGCGTTTATTATAAAAGTGACTATGTGCCAGTCACTTGAATAGACACCAAGGATGTACCATGTTAAGGTGTGAAACGTGGGCATAGGTCAGAAGGTTACTACGGTCATCTAGGGGTACCTGCTGCTAGATTGGCCTAACCTTCTACCATGAAGGGAAGTTGGTGGATTAGAATGAATCCAGATGGGACAATCAATAAGAATTAGAGATAGATCAATTAGGGGATGGAGCTTGGTTCAGTGTAAGATGTTGCTATCATCATTATTGTCATTTTAAGAAGGGAGACTACTGAAAGAAGAAACAGATGAATTGGGTGGAGAGGAAAGACCTAGTTAAGAGAAAGGGACTGTAAAGGAGTCAAAACTCCTGAGAAGGTGGGGAGGACTGTCATTGTGGGTGAATTGGACTTTAGGAGCAGCAGCCAGAAAAAAAAAAACATGACTTTAGTAGAAGGAAAGTGGCAGATGACCATGAGTTTATTAACTTCGTGCCTGCCAGTTATGGATCTGTACAGTGACTTCCTTTTTTCTTTTTCCTATGGAAACAGACATAAGGTTTTTGTTTTTGTTTTATGAGTGATATAGAAGGAAGTGGAGAAAAGTTCAGAAATTTGAGAAAAGCATCCTTAAATGGAGCGGGAGAGAGAACTTTCCAGAGGGCATGTCAAGGGTCCACGGAGTTCAATGATGCTGAGTGGATATAGTGTATAGGATATACACAACGATGCTGTAACTGTCACTGTAGCATGTGCAGGGCTCACTGCAATCACAATAAAAAAGAAAGAGAAGAGATGTGTTCACTAGTGTCCTGCTAGGTATAGGACTTATGGACTTGGACTGGACTGGATTGGGATGCTTTCTCAATATTCCATTCCTCTTGTATATGAACCTCTCCCTTAGATACAAACGTGTGCTTGTGAATTTGTTTCTCTAATCTACCTGGACTAACAGAGGAAGCATACCCTTGAGAGTAGTGATCCTTAGCCAAAGGTGGTGGTGCCCCTGAGATGATACTTGGCAATGCCTGGAAACATTTTTGGTTGAAGGGCAGGGATCCTGCCAAGGCTCCTCCAATGGAGTCCTCCACCTACAGACAAGAATCACCTGACTCAGGAGGTCCATGGGACTGAGCTTAAGAAACCACAATGTAGAGAGCAGGTCACGGGGAAGAGCTCGTGAAGGCTCAGGGAAAGAAAGAGGAAGAGAAGAAAGGACCATGCTTTAGGAGGCAAGGGAGTGGTCAGCCCTCTCTGTGATGCTGAGAGGAGGTCCAAGAGGACCTATGGTCTTGGGTAAAGATTCGACAGCCTGGAAGCCAACAGCTAGGCTTTCTAGAAACTAGGAAATTCATCTCGGAAGCTAAGCAGGGTCGGGCCTGGTTAGTATTTGGATGGGAGAAACTAGGAAGAGACAGGTCAGCAGAATATCACTATCAGTACCAGTTTCTGTCCACTGACGTCTGACTCATGGGGACCCTGTGCTTATTGGTGTCAGTCTGTACGCCATACCATTTCCAACAGTTGATTTTGGAAAACAGATCACCATGTCTTGTCTTCCAATGTGCTCCTATGTGGACTTGTCTTCCAATCTTTTGGTTAAAAGCTGAGTCCATTAATGGTTTGTACCACCCAGGGAAAGTAGTGGGGGGAAATGTTGGCTGGCGGGGAGTCAAAAAGTGAATGGAGAGGGATGAGGGAGAGACATGTGCAGGCATGACTCTCTTGATATGATCAGTTCTAAAGGAGGCTACAGAAGGGAGGTAATGGCTGGAGGGGCGATACGGTCAGATTTTCTTTCTGATTATTGGTAGAGGACACTGGAAGCACAGCCTTCATCCCAACAAGGACCACAGGCCAACCTTCTCAATAGTGAGCTAGCTCTTCCCTCCTCTGGGCTTAATACTCATCCCCACCCATCTCCCACTAACCCTCTGGGTTTACCAGTTCTGGGAAAACCACACCACCTGCTCACTTGGCACCTACAAGCAGGTTCCTGAGGTTTGATGGAGAAAGTTGCAAATCCAATCTGATGGTTCCCAACCGGAAGGTGTGTTGCTGTGTAAGCCTTCCACTCTTTGCTCACGAACCTCCTGCACTTGTTCTTCCACCTGTGTCCCCAGCTTTGTCCTTTCTTCTCTACAGAGGAGCTTGGCTCCCTTGTTCGAGATGCGTTTGTTGAGTATGTTTCAGACCAAACTCTGAGCAACATGGTAGAGGTTTCTTGAAGCAGGGGTGAGGCTTGGGCATGGGGGTGTCTGTAGACCATCTGTATCAGATTCACCTGGTTCTTATGAACAATGCGGGACCCTCTGGAACCGGAGCAGTAGAGAACAGAGGAGTGCCTGAGACGATTGCCCTGAGATACAGCCTGTCCCTTGACCCCTCCAAAGCACCTTTCAGCAAACTAGCAGAGCGGTCCATTCACACAAAAGGATGGCGCGCCAAAGATCGGCGCCCTTCTACAAACCATCGGGCTGAGACCTACAAGACAAACAAGGAAACTAATGATGGAAAGGGAGCACAATGACCACCCAAAGAGAATGCTGACATTGTGAGGAATGCAACTAATGTCCCTGAACAAGTTGTGCCAAAGTGTCCAATGGAAATCTAGCTGACTGTACCAACTCTCACCCCAAATGGTAGTAAAATATGTAATCAAAAAGGCATAGCACTGACAATACCACACAATTTGTAATGTCCTCTGTCTCCACTCGTTTCTCTCAGACAGCCAGGAGAAACGATCTGAGGAGTCAGGGGAGGGGGGGTTCTACTCTACACAAGCACCTAGGTGACTTAGAGACTGTTTACAACTTGAAAGACATTGCTGTCCACTGTTCAATCTTTGCAATAATCCTGAAAGAGATAAGTTTTGGCTTAGTGCCAGGCTTACATTGAAGGCAGCCTAGGTGAGTTCTTGCACCGGTTTTCTCTCCTATGATCACATTGCTGCATGCTTTCTTTGCCTTCCTCCTGGACTCCAGGCAAGAGTGGACCCTGCCCTGGTCAAGACAAACGCCTTGCTGCTGAGCTTGCGCTCATTGAGGGTGACCCCCTGTGTGTCAGCGCAGCCCTGGGACCTTTCAGAAGGAGAAGGACAGGGCTTTCAAACAACTCACTTTTCAGTTAGTAACTGAGGTCTTAACCACTCAGCAACCCCTGATTAAGGTTCAATTCTCTTAAAAGTATTGCCTTTAATCCTATTCTTTCCCCTCGCCCCTCTTTGTTATCTATCTATCAGTAACAGGGGTGATGATGACAATGACCATCATAGTTCTCACGGTTATCCCTTCCTGATCATTGATTATGTTCCATGTCCTCCTTACAGTTAGCCTTTTTCATTTATTATTTTACCTACTCTTCATAACAGGGTTTTGAATGAACATCACGCTGATTGACAGGTAAGGGCACTAAGGCCCCACAGGTTAAATGAAGAAGTAAAAGCTTAGACAGTTGGTAAAGAGTGGAGTAGACATGTTGCACTAAAATGATGAAATGGAACTAGCGCTCAGGTGACGTTCTATATCAGAGAAGATAATTGCATAAGTACAGTTTTTATAGAAGATATTGAAGATATTGAAGGTACTGCCTAGACAACAGGCCAGCCTTAGCTCTGGTGCCCTAGTTCCCTCCCATTGGCTTGACAGGTGTGCCCACCCATCTTCTACTGCATTCCTGAGTTTACCAGTCCAGGAAAAGTTGCACCACCTGTTGCCGTGGCTGTTGCACCTAACATCTGGAAGGAGGTCAAGAGTTGTATGCTCACATGTGCACGTGTGTTTTCACATTAGTACATGTGAAAAATTCATGGGCTATCAGCTGGTTTTAAGAAGCAAAAGCGTAGAGGGCGGATGCCACTTTTGTCTTTGCTAGACAGTTGGTGTCATTGCCATTGACAAGAGGAATACATGGGTTTCTGGAGCTGCATTTTAAAGCCACACTCCATTGTGCTTGTTCATTGTGAACAAGTGACAACACTTATGAAACACCTGCTGCATGCAGGCATGGCCATAGGCACTGAAAATACCATGCTGAGCAAAGTCACCCCTCCTGGAGCTCACCTGGTGTCAGGGGGAATAGATGACACGCAACATAAACCATGTCAAACCAAACTTCCGGTTTGCAGTGTTTACGTCAGTGCGGCCTGCGGTGGGTTTCCGAGGCGATCGTTGCTTCTGGGGGCAGGAAGCCCAGCCTTCCTCCCTGGACACTGCTGGTGATTTTGAAATGCCAACCATGCTGATGGCAGCCCAACTCACAACCTCTCCCTGAGCAGGACTGCTTGACACCACGTAAGGCGGCACCAATCAAACCGAGAAAATGAAATTCAGGTGAATGGACTCGCGAGTGGTAGGGCGTATCACATTTATAAAACATACTCAGAGCTGGTTGATAAAAGTGACATTTGAGCAGAACCTGAAAGACGCGAGGCAGTGAGCCTGCGGAAATGCCGTGAAGAGCATTTCGTCAATGCTTCGGCTGAGCGGAAAAGCGCATCCGAGCTGCAAACGACACAGGCTGAAGGGACAGTGACTAAGGAAGACTGATGAAAGACACAACATCTACCGGCAGATGGATCTTGAAAGGCTGGCGAGATGGGCACGAGAAAAGGTCAACTTAACGGGGGCAAAAAAAAAAATCTAAGTTCTTGAACCTTATTCCAAGAAGGCAACCGAATAGACCCAGGATCCGGGTGTGTGGTGTCGTAACCACACCGCGGAGGGGTGGGATTTTTCTCCAGCCAACACTCTGGCCTCCTCAGCACAAAGGACTAGGAGACGCCGGGTGCCCGCTAGACCCACGTTTTGTGCCCAAGCAGGGAAACCAGACAAAGGAACTTGGCAAATGTAATGCTTTCTCCAAACAAAAGTCTGAGTCAGACGCCTACATAAATTCCTAACAGATCAGGTGTGATGGAAAGTCATATAAAAATATATCCAGAGTCTAAAATTGTTCTCTTTAACCCAGAGGCAAAAGAATGATCTAGAACATAGAAATACAGTGTTTGTGAGGGCCTGGATTTTGTCTCTTTTCTTCACAGCTGTGTATCCCCAGAGCCAAGGGCATCTTTAATAATCAGTAAACCCACTGCCACTGAGTCAATTCCAAACTCAGAGCTGTCCTCTCTAGAGCTTCTGACAGTGTAAGTTTACACAGAAGCAGGCAATAGGACCTGACTTACACAAACAGACCAGGAAACACAAAGTTTATTAGCAGTACCAGTGGTGGGAGGAAAGGGAAAAGGGGGCGGGATGCAGATTAAGGATGATGGGAAAAATCTCACTGATGAATGGTAGGATCATCCAGGTGTTTGCGATCACTATGAACAAGTTAGCTGTAGACCTGGAAAAAAGGTCTAGACTTGGCAAAAATTGTAACACAGATCTATTTACCAAAAAAAGAGAATCGCTGCTGAGGCTACTTCTGTTCAATCAGACACCGCGTGGGATTTGGTTCCTTGGTTTGGAAATGTAGATTTCATAGAACATTGCTCTCATAGTGTTAGTGCTTCTATTAGCTCTTCCATCTCCTTCCGTAGTGCCTGGTGTCTTAAAAGCCTAAGAGTGCCAGCCAAGTCAGAGCAGTGGGTTTCTATCAGCCTGGAGCAACAGAAGACAGAGAGGCAGGAAGAGGAGGAGGATACAGGATGGGCTGCTAGCTGTCTCCATGAGCAACTGCCTCTGCCATGAGACCAGAAGCAATGGGTGGTGGCTGGCTCCCATGACTGAATATTTTGATCAAAGATCACATTAAAAAAACCTGGGTGAAATGGTAGGAAATGCAGAACATAATGTCCAAGTGTCATAAACCCTTGACTTTCTGGAGGCCAGGGGCCTTTATGAGCCCCTGAGACTATTGCTCTGAGATCATTTTTAAAACTTAAAACAAAACAAGACACAACACCTCAAATCTTCAAAATGCTAAACAATAGATAATATTAACTAGTAAAAATTACCTGCTTTTTTTGGAATTATCTATCTGGAATTCAAGTGATGAATGCTACTTGGCTTGAAAGATTAATTAGGACATTCAGAGGTCAGTGAGTTTATGTGAATAGTTGGTGGACAACTTGGAAAAGGAGAGTGAGAACTGTTTGCACAATTTGAAGATTGCATCAACGTAGACACCGCTGAATTGGTGTTATGTGCTACTGTGTACGCTCTCAGCAGCACAGAGCTCAGGGGAAAAGGGAGAGAAGTGTGTGGATTCCAGGTCAGCTCTGACACATACCCAAGAGCATGCGGTAAAAAGACGGAGAAAGAGAAAGAGAAGAAGGGAGATCTCACACAGGAGGCAACATGGAGTGCTTCAACGAGCCGTGTAATGGGTGTGAAAGCGCAGCCTGGGGAGGAAAGGCAGACTGAGCATCCAGAAAGGTAAAGGAGATGGTATTGGAAGGGTTGAAACCTGGAGGATGCAAGTGTCTCTGAAGTGAATAAACCCCACGTCATCTTGAAACATGTAGGTCCCAGAAAGAATCTTAAGGGACCAAGTACATGATTTCTGTCTTTGTCTCTTAGGCACTGACTCCTGGAGCTTCAAGAGATGCAGAAGAGAGAAAATAGACCTGAGGTTTCCAATGAAAAAGCAAAGATGTCATCTGATCACCAAACTGTGTCTGACCCAA
>PVJH01033263.1:0-21744 GCA_004026705.1 Nesogale talazaci
GCAGAAACAAAGTAAGACAGCAGAGGTGTGCTGGCATAGGGATGGGGAGGGACCAGAGTGAGACCACTTGACTTTCTCCTTACATCTACCCCCTTCCTCTCCTCCCACATTCACCCCAGAAATGACTGGGGGTGTCCAGAACTGCTTTTTAAGAGGTATCTGGACCCCACATTTTAAAATCCATTCCCTGTCATGGAACCTATTTCCATTCTTAGGACAAAGGAGACCTGTTCTCCTAAGATCTCCATGGCGGCAGTCTTCACAGGAGGAGATCTGGGTGCTTGGTAGTGAAGCTCTCAGTTTCTAACAGAAAGGTTGGAGATCAAAGCCCTCCAGCCGCCCCACAAGAGAAAGATGAGACAGGCTGCTTCTGCTAGGATTTGCTGTCTTGGAAACCCTATGAGGCAGTTCTCTGGGCTCTAGCGTCCTGGGTAGTACAAGTCTGAATGGACGGGATGACATCCTTGGCAGTGAGAACTCGTCACAGGAGCAGATGGCTATGTCCTCCTTCCTGCAGCATCGCTGGCCAATCTGCACCAGCCACTTCACCTCTGCACCAGCCACTTCACCTCTGCACCACCAAGGGTCCTTTCTTTCTTCTGGATCACAAGGTCTCTTTCCAGCCATTTTCGGCTGACAGGAAAATGGGGCAGCGTTAAGGGCAATTCCATATGATCCCTGAGCCCCTCACACAAGGCTTTGCCTATGATGATGATCGGGCAGTCTTGTGCTCTGTTTGTTGTACTTAATGGACCTCATGATCCTATTCAGGACCTCCTACTGGAGTGCGTCTTGTCCAGATGGAAACACTTCCTCAGATGATCAGCCCTGGCAATATCCACTCCCTTCTGAAGAGACACCACCTCCTTCACAGCAGTGTGTCCTAGCACGAGTGGGTTACACATCGGGCTGCAATCCACAAAGTCAGCAGCTGGAACCCATCTCCTGCTTTGTGGGGCAAAGCAGAGCCTTTCTTTGTGGATAAAGAATTATAATCTCAATCCCTCACAGAGGCAGGGCTACCCTCACCCAGGCCTAGACGGTTGCTATGAATTCCAGCAGTGCACTGACTCGAAGGCCGTGAGTTTGGTTTGCACAATTCTGCATGTCTAGGTTGTTCAGACTCCTTCATACCCATCTTCTTTCCATATACATGCAAAGCACTTAGCTCAAGACCAAGATCCTAGTTAACAAATTGTTAGCATTATTCCTGATTTCTGCTGTTGTTTTTAGACTGATAATAGTGATTGTTCAGGAGTGTTTTGGGTTATTGCCATCATCTACCTGTCGTGGTCATGCCTATCGCTTTCCTTCCTACCATCTGGCAGACTTGGAAGATTGAGCATGCTGCACAGCCTACTATGGCCATGTACGGAATGCACCCAATGGATGGCCATCGAGGGGATGCCAATCCCTAGTGATCCCATAGGGCAGGACAGAACTGCTCCTGCGCATTTCGAGATGCAACTCTTTCTGCCTTGCTCCTGCCGAGCAGCTGGTGGTTTCAAACTGCCAACCTTGTGGATTGCAGCCCAAAGGGTTGCACCACCATGGCTCAAATATATAATCGTCTGGGGCTCTCTCCCTCACTTCTAAACCTAGAGTATTTAGAATAACTCACCTGCAAGTTCCTTTGCTTTGCTAGGCTCCTATGCTTCTGAGGTTGATTAGCATAGCACGCAGCTTACATTTGTACTGCCACAGAGGAATTTTCCACCCACCCGTGGTGATTGAGAGTCCTATTATTTCCCTGATTGATATAATAGACTCTGCAGATACACTTCAAGTATATAAACATCATATATATGTACATATATTGCGAATTAATTATTTACACTGTGCATAAGCATTAGTGCAAGTGGTTTTGTTGAAATGGAATTACAAGTAAAAAAATCAGTGCTGGGTGAAGAGAATGGAATATGTCTTCCCTTCCAGTTAATTGGGGCAAAAAGATTGCTAGGAAAAGTGGAGGTTTTAAGGCTCTTGTATGGCAAGAAGGGAAGAGTCTTCAGGCATGGTCCCCCACAGAAAGACAAAGAAAATTTTCCAGGCACAGAGTGTGGAGTGAATGAAGCAACGAGACAGGGAGAAGGAAGTGGGTAATCCCTGTAGCTGGATGTGTGTGCTCTGAGGAGAGCCTGTAGTGCTGAAGCTCGAGGGCTCCCCCTGTAGGCCAAGCTGAGTTTGTCGTAGTGCTTGAGAGTTACCTGCTTCATGATGGACACCAACCAAGGACACCATAATTGCTGCGGTATCAATTTCAACTCCTGGAGATATGGGTGTCTGAGTAGAAATGTGCTCTAGAGACTTTTCAATGCCTGGTTCTTCAGAAGTAGATTGCCAGGCCTTTCTTCTGACGCACCTCTGGGTGGAATTAAACCTCCATTAGTAGTTGAGTGCCTTAACCATTTGAACCACGGCTTCTCGTCTCCCCCAACCCAAACCTCCTGCTATTGGGTCAACTCCAATTTATATTGACTCTATTCCAGGGGAGGGAGCAGTAAGGCTTCTTCACAGGGTCTCCCAGGCTATAAATCTTTACAGGAACAAAAAGTCTCATTTTCCTCTTGAGGAATAGCTAGTAGGTTTGAACCACACATCTCATGGCTAACGGCTGATTGCTTAACCCACTATGCCACCAAGGTTCCTTTTGAGGCGTTTTCAATTAAGGTGATATGTGGGCATAAATAAGGATCTGTGGAGAATCTCTGCTCCTGTAATGTTCGACTCAGAATCCAACGGAAAGGTGTCTTGAGTGTGAATGGGTCTAACAGCAGTGGGTGTGGTGAGTCATCCAGACATAGCTTTAAGAGGAGGGAGCCGGCGACTGAGCCCCAGTGGCGTAGTGGTTGTGTGCGGGACTGCGGTCCACTGGGTTGGAGGTTGAAATCCAGCAGCAGTTCTCCAGGAGCAAGGCTGGGCCTCCTATTCCCACCTACTCTCACCAGAGGGCAATGATGCAAAAAAAAAAAAAAAAGAGGGGGGGGCCGGCATTGGGGATGTGGCTAGAATGGTGCCTCTTATGCCCTCTGGTTCTTGGTTGACCTTCAATGGGGATAGGGAGCAAAGTATGAGCTGATCTATTCGGGCGATTTCCAGCTGTCCCAGACCCAGCCTCTCCCTGTGTGTTTGCTAACTTCCACTTCCCTGACTCCTTCAGCCTGGTTGACAACATTCTGGACCTATCAGGTGCTGGGTAAGAAACAGTACAGGTTACGCTGGGCAGTGAAAAAGGAAGACAGGAAGAGAATCGGTGCATTCAAATTGTGGTATTGGAGGAGGTTAATGATTATATCTCCGGCGGCTAGAAAAATGAGCAAACCTCAGAAGACATACAACCAGAAAGTTTCTCTGGACAGGTAACTAGGTGTCAGTTCACTTCCATTAGGCATGTTATCAGGAAAAAACAGTCCTTAGAACTAGACAGGACATCGTGCTTGGTATTGTAAAGAGTCAGCACAGACTAGGGCAGCACTTCTCAACCTCTGGGTCCCAATACCTTTGGGGTAGAACAACCCTTCCCACCTGATTCATAAAAGTAGCAACATGACAGTTATGAAGTTGCAACGAAAATAATGTTGTGGTTGCGGGGGTCATCACCACATGAGGAACTTTATTCAAGGGTCACAGCCTTAGGAAAGTTGAGAACCACGGGACTAGGGGAACTCTGGATGGGATCAGTTGACAGAGAAGCCACAACATTGCATTCAAATATGCCCAAGGCCACGGACATGATGCAAGGCTGGACAAACAACTCTTCACTATGAAAACAGAAGGTCCCCATGAGTCAGAGCCACCTTGACCGCAAATGGCAAACAAAACCGACCTCGGAGAGAGCTAGGCAGATGCTGTTTTCAGCAAAATCATTTCCACTTTACGGCACTGGATGCAGTAGAATCACTCAGGGAACTTTGCAGTTTCCACTTCCTTTTCTGAGAAGCTGGTTGGCAAACTGATTAAAGGCAGACCCCCGGACCTGACTCCTTGGGTCCAAATTCCAGCTTGGTCTGGTTCTGTGTCCCTCTGGGTTTTCCTGGTCTCCTCAATAGAGATGATAACAGTTTCTAAAGTTACCCAAGTGATGTGGGTTGTCCACTGGGCGGCTATCCTCAAGGTTCCAAACTTGAGATGAGGTTGTCTTCTTCTGGAAAGAGGAGGTCGCACAGAAACTCAGAGTCTGTTTTCTGGGGTCACTACGATTTAGAATCCACTCGCTGACTGCCGGGTTTTAAGTCATCGAGTCATGATGAGGATTTAGTGAGTTAGTATGAGACATAAATATATTGGGAAGAAGTGTGATACATAGTATGTATCACAGAGAATTAGCTATTTTTATAAACCATGAAACTTCACCCAGATTTACTTGATCAGAATCTTTGGAGCAGGGGCACAATAAGCATGAATTTTTCAGGTTTCCTAAATGTCTGCCCCTGGGCTGGGTTCAGACCCAAGGATGTACCTGGGGGACTAGAATAACATGCGCCAAGTTAGAATGAGTTTGTTTCTTTGGGATTACCGAGTCATACGTGCAATTCATGACAGGCTGCTAACCAAAAAGCTGCCCTTGGGATCTATTCTACTCCGCTGTATGGGAGGTGGCTACAAGTTGAGGGTGAAGGGGGCAACCTGAAAGCCCGAGATCTTGGTCTCCCTTTCTTCTAAACCAATCGTTTTTCATTTCAAAATCTTATTGGCACCCTCACTTCTCCCAAACATCATTTTCGTATCTATGTTCTTGTGATGCTCTTAAAAATGTGGTCAGGTCAGGGCATATGACCTCCATATGAAAGCAAGAACAGATTTGCTTCAGGGAGCTGTTTGCTATTGCTTCATAAGTAAGCACGAGGAAGTCCACGTCTACCCTTCTTCCAGGGTGATCTGACATTGGTGGGATGGTGATTAGGAGCGAAGAGGAACCAGCAACTGACCAAGTTCTGACTCTGGGGGTGATTGCCATTTCTCTACATTGCTGCTCACACCGTTTGGTTGGCCCTGAGAGGTTCTACAATCCTTGGAACAGACCCAGACCTGTGGGGTTGTGCACAGTCAGCGCTCAAGCCATATCAAGTTTGGTAATGATCCAAACACAGGTTTCAAGCAGGTATTGTGATTATACCTGCTGCAGCCTTTACGAGGGCTCCATTCAGCTGGTGGGAGTCCTTTTCTGGATAACCTGTGGCGATAAATACATATTCTATTTTTATAAATCCTAAAAATAAGGCCAACGGGAAATGTCACCTAGTGAATAAAGTGTCATATGATTTAGTTTACTTGTCTCTCATGTTCCTGGGACTCACTGGCTATATGATGTCGGCCTTACTCAAACAAGACCAGTAGAATCAGGAGTGTTGTGGGCCTTAATTGCCATCAAGTGGGTTCTGACTCTATGTACAACAGAAAGGAACACTGTTCCTGTGGGTGTGATTCTACGTGCAGCAGAATGGAACACCGGCTGCGCCTGCGTCATCCTTACAATCATTGTCATAGATCTGAGTCGTTGTAGTCACGGTGTAAATCCATCTTGCTGAAGGCCTTCCTCTTTTTGGCTGCCCCTCTACTTTACCAGGTCTGATGCCTTTCCGGTTCATCCTGACAACATGTACAAAGTGCATGAGACAAAGTCTCATCACCTTTGCCTCTAAGGAGCATTCCTGGTGTTCTTCATCCAAGACAGGTTTGTTTGGTTAGGAGTGGGGTCTCAGGAAAGCAACTAAAGAATTAAACATGTTTGCACATCACTGCATGGCCAATGGCTCTAGAATGAAAGACAATAGCATGAGTAGACCCACCTGGGAATGGCCACCTGGTTAAGAAGGAAGGCTGGTGGCTCAGTGGTTGAGCATTTGGCAGCTACAGAGAAGGTTGGTGAATTGAACCCAGCAGCTGTTACATGAAGATGTGGAAGTCTACTCATATAAACACTGCATCAGAGAGCATTTCTAGTCTGTCCAACATGGTCTCCATGAAGGACAATTAGCTCAATGACAAAGGATATTTTCTGGTCAACAAAAACTATTCTAGGTTGCTCCATCTACATTCAACTACTGATTGTAGAGGAGGCTGCCATTTTGATTTACCCAAGATGTGGCTAGAAGACACACAGTGGACATATGAGGACCTTCCCTGGCAGCTGTTGAATTGAAGCTGCAGAAAACGAGATGCTGGACCTGGCCAGCCTCCTGTGGCTGGTGGCTTAAAGAGCAAAGGCCACAGACAAAGCAATACCTTCCTGTGAGACAGAAGAATGGGAGACTCAGTCATCTCAGCAGCAACTTCAGGCCCCTCCAGTGTCCCTTCTACCAGGTCAGAAGCAACGTGTTGCTTTCCCTCATTTTTGCTGAAGTTTGTATGAGCTGGTTTCTTTGGGATGACCGAGTCATACAAGCAATTCGTGACTGACTGCTAACCAAAAAGCTGCCCTTTGGAGCTATTCTACTCTGTTGTACATTGAGGGTAGCGGAGAACAACTTGAGAATAACCGCCAACAGCAAAGTGAAGTTTCAAGTTAAGATACTGCAACCTCTCCCAACACGGAGTTAGAAGTTGTGGTGTTGTAGTGATCACTGGCTCTGCTGACCTTCAAAGGTCAGAAGTTCAAAACTGCCAGCTATTCTGCAGGAGAAAGATAAGGCTT
The DNA here is from genome assembly GCA_004026705.1 of Nesogale talazaci. Classification (NCBI taxonomy): domain Eukaryota; kingdom Metazoa; phylum Chordata; class Mammalia; order Afrosoricida; family Tenrecidae; genus Nesogale; species Nesogale talazaci. Next base: position 6,635 of record PVJH01033263.1, read on the forward strand.
TCTGCTTCTGCAAAGAGTTACCATCTTGAAAACCAACGAAGGCAGTTCTATCCCATCTTTGAGGGTCACTATGAATTGGAATCAACTCAAAGGCAGTGAGTTTTGAGTGTGTGAGAGAATGAGGAATTAGCGATATACATTTTGAGAGTGTAAATATTGTTAACACTGAGGTCAAGCAGGATTCTCTAACATACACAGATATTTCTCAAATAAGTTGCCATCAAGTTATATCTCTGTAGGTCTGCAATGGGCATTTAGCTCTCTGAGTGAAACACCAGACAAAACCTTGCCCTTTCTGAAAATCCATGTTGTTGCTTATGGCCCAGAAGTTGCACTGAAGAAAATTAAAAAGGACATTGGTCTTAAGGTCTATCATGTTATCCTTTTCTTCTGAGTTTCTCCCTTATGTGTATTTGAAAAGCAGGTCTTTTTCATACTTCTATGAGTCATATAATTTTTAAATGTGTATTCAATGGAGTATTTGGACCTAACAATCCACCCAATTCCCAGGCACAGATCTTAAGGAAGCTTGCACACTTGCCTAAGGAGACATGTACAAGGGGTGTTCTTTGTAGAAAGGTCATAGAGAAAACAGGTATAGGCTCCACATTTAATAACTGGTAACAGATAAAGATTACACATGTGTAATCATATGTACAATGGAATAAGTTCCTGCACGTGAGAAATGAGTTAGAATGCTCAGTGTAAACGCTGGTTTCTCTGTAGAGAGATGTGTGCTTGGTAGTGCCTATGGCTGTTACTTGAAAGTTTGGTGGCCAAAGTCCATGAAGATCCAGAGTCTGATGTACTCTGATCCTGCTCTTCCCGATCATCGAGGGAGATTATGCTGCCTGAATGTCCTGGCACTTGTCTCTGGGCCATGTAACTGGGTCTCTAGAATGTGGTCAGAGGTGATCTCCTCCCTGGTCTGATCATCAAGCCCCTAGCATAGACTGCGGTGATCCCTTCTTCCGTGGTAACTGAAGGCTGCATGTCTTGTCAACTCCTGCGTTAATTAAAGATGCCATTTGCATAGAGCTGTTTAATCCTTACTAATTTAGAGCCCCTAGTGCCATATGGGGTTATATATCTCTCTGTTCATTGTAAGGTCAACAGTTTGAAACAACCAGCTGCTCTGATGGGGAAAGGCGAAGTGTTATATTGCCATGAAGATTTACAAGCCTCCGAAACCCACAGGGGTAGCTCCTCCTTGTCCTGTTTGGTCAGTTAGTTTTGAGTCAGCTTCAGTTCAATGACAGGAAGATTGGCTGGGGGAATTTAGCTGCATACAACAATTATTGTCTGGAAAACTTTAGTCTTCTAGAACATTTCCAAAATCCTTCTCTTAACCTGTTGCTGCGGTTTTCAGTCAGGGTATTGTTGATTGTTTCAAGTAATAAACAACTTCAATATGATCAGTGACTTAAAACAAGGAAGGAAGTCTCATTATGCACTTGTATGCTAACAAGTTGGTTGCGCCTCTGTTTCCAGCCACCTTCCTGGGAGATAAAAGCTGAGGAATGAAAGGAGCTTCACTGGGTAGATGGCCATCCGAGGGAGTTGTCCCCCTGCATTAGCTGGTGGGGTGAGGGACAATGATAATACCTTGATTATGCTCCCTCACTGAGGATTGGGGATTATTTTTCAGCAGTTAGTGCTGCTGAGATTTCTGCCGCACAAGCATTTCCATAAAGATTTATCCATGGAGAGTTTATTATTAAAACCTTGAAAGAAAACTAAAGAGATATGGTTCTTCTCTCCTAAATCAGTTTCAGCATTCCTCCCCCCTCCCCTACCCCCACTCCCACCCCTATTTACTTTCCTTTATAATCTATAGGCATTTAAAGAGGGTTGTAATTAACTTGATGGAAAATAATTTGGGATAATCATTCCCCAGGGATAAGATTTTTCAAAGAAGCCTTTCTTCCCCTTCCTGTGAGACTTATTTTAGGATACATTCCCGAGGTATAAAATTTTTAATGTTTCCTAAATTAATGATATCAATTTGCAATACCATAAGCACTTTTCCTGCAGAATTACCAACACAGGGTTTTAAGAGTTTAATTTTACTCTTCAAAATGGAAATAACTGTACCTTTTAAGATATGACAATATTGAACTCTCAGTAAGACACCTTCATATGAAAGAACTTCAAAACGTTTGTATGAAAATGGGATTAAAAGAGAATGAATTTTCCCCACAATTTTTTTGAAGACTCCACTGTACACAAAAGTTTACAGATAATGTCTTTTGCCTCCTAGTTCTTTTTCTATTTCCCTTTACTTTCCTCCTGTCCCACTATCATATTCAGCTCTCAGTAATTCTTCTCAGCTACATTGCACTTGATCAAACCCCAGCTGCGATACTATGCTCTCCTTGCCATCGATGTTAGATCTCTTGTTGTTCCCTTGTCCCGGAGTTTGTTGGCTCTCCCCTCCCTTTCCCCCAACCTTCTCCTCTCACATGTGCTCCCAGAGTCATTGAATCCATTGTTTTCTCCTTGGGATTGTAAACAATCCTGACATATCTTATATACATAGACATGAGATAAATAAATAAATAAATAGCCTATAAATCGTTTCAGGTCTGTTTGCTTAGTTCTATGAGTGTTTTCTGATTGGGTCTCATGAGGTGCCAAACCTTCTCCTCTTTGTCAGAAATCTTTTCAGGATTCCTTGAGGACTTTATTGCTTTGCTCCCCTTGCTGCTCTGTTTGCACTCCCTTCATGCTTCACCCGAGTGTGTGAGGGTCAGACTGGGCACAATTCCTGCCCTGTCTTTAGTCCTGTCCCCTGTAGCACTGTGGGTCAGTGAGGGGACATTGTGTCTTGTGGTGTAGCTGCTCATCTCTGTGCATTGGCTGCTCTGAGGAGGAATGCTGTCCTTGAGGCTTGGTGGGCTAGTGTGTGGTCCACTCTTTCTAAGTGCTCCCACGTGGTCTGGACAGATCCACCACTCTTCAGTTCTGCCTCTACAGAGCAGTCCTCTAGGAAGGGAATCAGCGTAGCTGGGATTGGGCTATCCCACTGTTCCCTGTTAGTTTGCTGCTCTATACCAGTATGTTGTCAAGCCTTGATGCACCAAGATGTGACCTGGTCCCCCTCTCCCTTTCCCATGGAGATATAAACAATGCCCATCCCATGGGTGGGTTAGTGCCCTGTTCCCACACTACCCTTATCTTTTTTCTCTTAGATATAAACATGGATATATATATATATATATATATATATATATATATATATATATAAAATGGTAGGGTTGCAGGCCTATGCACTTATAATTATATGCTAAGTATTAAGGTAGCAGCCAGACATTGAATTTCTACACATCTTCCCTCAATGCATAAGCACTTTGTTCTAATAACTTGACAATCTGTGATGCTCACCTTCCTGACATGATCACTGAAGACAAAATGGTTGCATAAGTTAATATGGTGAAGAAAGCTGATGGTGCCCAGCGATTAGAAGATATAGAGTCTGGGGTCTTAAAGGTTTTAAGTTAAATAAGCACCCATCTATCAGGGAAGCAACAAAGCCCACATGGATGAAACGCACCAGCCTGTGTGATCATGAGGTGTCAACAGGATCAGGTATCAGAAAGCCCCAAACAATCATATCGATATGAATAAAGGGGGTTGGAGTGGGAACCCAAATTCCATCTGTAGACAATTGGACATCACCTCACAGAAAGGTCACAAGGAAGGGACTAGTCAGCCAGGGTACAGTATAGCACCGACATAGCACACAACTTTCATCTAGTTCTTTAATGCTTCTTATCCCGTCTCCCTCCCCACTCTCAAGACTCCAATTCTACCTTACAAATCTGGCTATACTGGAACATATACACTGGTACTAATAAGAGCTGTTGACACACAGAATCTAGGACATTTAAACCCTTCAGTAACAGTAATGAGAGTAGTGATACTATGAGAGTTGGGGGGAGGTCGGAGGCAAAGGGAAAGAAAGGGGAAACTGATTCAATGATTGAGGTATAACCCCCCTCCCCTCTCTCCAAGGGGAATAAACAACAGAAATGTGGGTGAAGGGAGACATCAGACAATGTAAGATATTAAAATAATAATAATTTATCAAGATTTCATGAGGGTAGGGGAGAGAGGGGGAAAAAAGAGGAGCTGATACCAAGGGCTCAAGTAGAAAAAAATGTTTTGAAATGGATGATGGTAACATATGTACAAATGTGCTTGATGGAATTGGTGTATGAATTGTGATAAGAGCTGTGAGTTCCCCCAATAAAATGATTTATAAAATGATTGAATGAATCAATAAGACTTTAAAGAATAAAGTAAAAAATAGTCACATTACCACTGTCCAGTATCTACGGATGACATTTTGGAGTGGAGACCTTAGTTACATCTGTGTGCATGTACAAATGCAAAACTCACATAAGTTAATTATATATATCCTGTACAGAACTTACTTTTAAAGCCTATCTATATGTTACATATACTTTTATGCCAACAAATATAGACCTATATCATTATGTCAAAAATAAGTTGTACAATAGAGTAGCTTCAAGCTAATGTGTCTATTGAAGTTAAATTAAAAGTAAATCTAGTGAAGTCATATTTAAAGTTTTTTTTTCTGTCTCACTGCCACATTTCAGGTTTGCAAAGATTTATTGAACAAATGATGAATATTTGGATATTGGGTTGTTCCAAGTGATTTCTTTTTGCTAAAAAATATTTAATGAACACCTTTGCAGCAGTCTGGACACACCCATGGACAATTTTCATTATAGTTAAGGTTTCATGTCAACTTAGTTGTGCTAAGATCCTCAGTTGTTTGACAGATAGGACATAGTAATTCCCCATAATGAAATTGAATGCAATCTTATCACTTCCATGAAGAGATGTTTTGAGCCACTTACCTATGAAAGGAAGTTTCCTTGTGGGTGTGGCCTGCTTCCTATAGAGAGGATCTTGGTAAAAAGCTTGCTTGCCTTTTACAGGGTTAGATCCCATATTAGACTATATAGGACTTTCTACACTAGACTCTTGATTCAGAGACTTGCTGTATTGCTTGTAAATCCTGGGTGTTGCCAGTCACTTGCCATCTGCCCTGCCCATGCCGGTTTATTAGGCCCTGTAGCTACAAGAAACAGAAGAAACTTCCAGTTTGACATCTGACTGGTGAACTTAGAACTTTCCCACCTTTACAGCTGTGTGAGCCACTGCCTTAATATCAGTACATATATACATGAATATAAATGTCACTGGTTTTTGCCTCGGCAAAGTCCAGCCTAAGAGATTTCCAAAAGTCAGCAGTGGAACTCAACTGTATGCAGACACATGACAATTTCAAAACTAACCCAGCTCTTACCTCATTTGTTTCCTGGTTTCTTTCTTTGACTTCATCAACTCACTCCCAGCCTCGTTGAGATGCATTTTCAGCTCCTGTTTCAACTATTGTTTCAGTTTTTATGTCTTTAAACTTTATAATTTTGACTATACTAAGAAGTTATTGTCCAAGACTCTCTTCTCTTTTCTGGAAGTAAATTTTCAAAACCATCCTTTTCTTTCACATCTCACAACTCTATCAGCATGGATTGAATAGATTAGGTGTGCTAACAGTAAGAAATAACTTGTTAGTAGCTAGGAGTGGTGATGGTGTGATGTGCTGAAACCCACCACGCTCATTATGAATCAGAATAGACTTGATGACAGTTGGCTTTGTTTTGTTCTAAGCATGGCTTAAAGCGATGCCTCACCACTCACACATGCTCTAGAAGCCCGACTGGGGCGCTACTTCAAGTCATCTTCTCTCCAGGTTATAAACTGAAGGCGCAATCACCACCAGGAAGGTGGTTTAGATTGAATACGAATTCATTTAGCAAATTCTTGTTCTTAAAGATATATCCCAGAATGCTATGTGTGACTTTTACCCACATTTCGATGATAGAAATAAGTTACATTCAATCTTAACATAACCTTAAAACAGAACAAAGCAAAACCCTCATTGCCATTCGGTCAATGCCTACTCACAGTGACCCTCTAGGATAGGGAAGAGCTGCCCTTGTGAGTTTCTGAGACAGGACATGCTCACAGGAGTGGAAAGCCTCTTCTTAGCCGTTGGTGGTTTTGAACTCCCGACTTTGCCTTGAGCAGCCCAATGTATAACCACTATACCACTGACGCTCCTGAAACCTTAAAAGAGGTGGTAAAATACACGTTTCAAGCAGAAACACTTGGGGAGAAGCATGAATGATGCATTAAAGATGCATTCAATGCTTATTATTTTTCTTTGATGAGTTGCAATGTCTTTGCATATGCATCACAAAATAGTGATGATGATAATAATACCCAACATTCACCATATGCTGAACATGGTGCTAGTATTTTACATACTTCTTTAACTTGAATGATCACCTTTATTTTACAAATGAGGCATAGCAAGGTTAAATATCTTGCCCAAGTCTGCATGGCTAGCAAATGGTAGCGCTGGGATTCTACTTCTAAACCTGAAGGCTCAAATACTTCCCAAAGTCCTTTGGGTTGCCTTTGTGAACTCCACTGGTTTTTTATCTCTGCCCCTCTTTCTGTGTGTTCTATCCAGACCTGCCGCTGCATCTGCTGTTGTGAGCTGCCAGGGAGAGTCAGCCCTGGACTCACCGTGAGCCAAGACACCATGAAAGAAAGCCCTGCTGGGCATCTGCCGGTCCCATGGTTGATTGCAGTTGGGGCTATTCCCTCCTTCCATGCGGAAGACCCCAACTCTGTTCCTGGTCAGTGCACCTCATGTGCAGCCGCCACATCTGTCTCTCGAGGAATGCTTGCATGCTGCTGTGAGGCTGACAAGGCTTCAGCAGAGCTTCCAGACAAAGAAAACAACAAAGGCACTGTCCTCAAGTGCATTCTGCTTCAGAGCACTGCTCCAGGGCACATAACTGCTCCCCTGGGTTTCTAAGATTTTAAATCTTTGCAGGAGTAAATAGCCTTCTCCTTCTCCCTCTGAGCAGTGCCAGCAGGGCTCCCTCCAGACGAAGTGGAGGAAGAAAATCATGGCGCTCTCCTTCTGAAAATTAACCCCCAAGCCCCGATGGATCTAGATGTACTGCTTGCTCCCAAATAATGTATATGGATAAGCCCTAGTTGTTGCTCTGCCTCTCCCACTTGGTTGCCTGGGCCTACCTGACTCTCTCTCAGTGAGAAGAAATGAAAGACTGGATGAGATAGCACCGTGTAAAGAGCAGAGCATTTAGTAACGCAAGAAAGACAGAAGGGCTTCTTGGGCGAGGGCCACTGGAAATCTGGGTCCTTTGTATAATCTTCTCTGTTGAAACTCGTACAGACGTGGTGGTACCCTGGACAGGGAGAGTAGTCTGTCCCTTCTTCAGCCCTTTCAGTTGTGTGTTGAACTTTGGGTTAGGGGCAAAGGACCACAGCTAGAAATCCAGTGAAGAGAAAAACTCGGGTGAAGAGAGAGCTCTGGGCTTTCTGACTGATGTGGCTGCAGATGTTTCTCTCAGATGGTTGCCTTTTCTTCTGCTGTTCATATTTAATTAACCTCTGTCTCGCCCATGGATCAGCTTTCCTTTAGACTCAATCCCTCTAAGTGAGGTGTCTCCCTGAATCCTCTGTTCAGCTTTCTAGTGCCACGATGGAATTACCAAACATGAGAAACATGCTGAGGAGAGACCTGATGCATGCTCTTTTGTGCCTTCCTTGAATGTCCTTGTTGTTAGGTGCCTGGAGTCAGCCATGACTCTGAGCCAATCTGGCTGTGGGATGTTTTTCTCCCTCACATCACAGGGGATGGATCCACTTGGGCTTGCCTAGACTTCCCTTCCCTTCCTCTTGCAACTGTCTTTGTGGAAAGGGGCTCATTTCTTCTAGCTGTGGGTACTGAAGCTGACAGAACTCTTTGCTTTGTGGTTCCCATGTGGTTGGCACCTTTTCCTGCTTCCCTGCTGGGGACTTTGTGCCCGATTCCTGCCCATAGAGCTCTCCTATTCAGCTGATCCTTTTCCCAGCATGAAGACTATGTTTATGTTGTCATCTTTCCTGTTAGTCTGGTTTCTATTTCTTCAACTCTTGTCTTTATTTCTTTTTTTTTTAACTTAGCAGATGTTAAAAAAGTTGCTCGCATTTGCATTTCTTGATTACAAGTTCTTTTGAACGCTTCCCTCGACATTTCTTTCCTGTTTGTATTTTATAGTGTGTACATTTTGTTTGTGCCAGACGCAGTCATTCAGTTATTGGAGACATAGGGTGCTTTCTTCAGAATCTGTGAAGCCCTTCAGATAGTATTATATCTCTTTGGATGCTAATATTTTTTCATCCAGTTACTTCCTACTCTGTTCTTATTTATATTTAATAAGACTTTCCAAAAATCATGTCATCTTTCTCCAGTTATTTTCTTTTGGAATTTCATTACCTATTTGAGCCTCTCTTCCCTCCCATGGATGCAGGCTCATTGAGGGCATAGACCTGGACTGGCTTATTCACCAGTCACTCACTGGTGCATGGGATAGCGCTGGTAACTTAAATAGTAATTGGATAAAGATATCTGTCATTGCTTCAAAACTTCCAAAGGGACCATCTCTTTTTAAACTGGCACATGCTTCATCAATTCCCTCCAGATTTATTTGATTAAATGCAGATATGTTAAGTCCTTTAATCTTATGGGAGCATATTTATGCATACATAGAAAAGTTAATCGAATTGATTTCCCTTCACAGCGTTCTCATAAGCACACGTAGCATATGAATTATCTTCCACCCACTCTGTATAGCATTTTTTAAAACTTTATCTTTAATTGTTGTGCTCCATGAGTCTGCAGTCCTAATTTTATAATATCACCAGTAGTTTTCCTCCTCACTAAAAATAAGTTTTAAAGTAGATCCCATAAGTTGAATTTCCCCTCATGCCCCTTCTTTTAAGATTCTTCTTTAGTAATGCTACTAATATCCATTTGAGTTCATTTTGGAGCCACTTGGATGTCATTACTGATGGAGAGCTCTTTAGAATCACCATCATCTTTCTAAAGACTCAGAAGCCAGATAAATGTGCCTCGGCCATGAAGCGGCATAAAGGGCACCTGTCTGTCATCAGTCTTATCCATCCCTCCTCTCTTGTAAAAAGGAGTCATGTCTCATCTGTGATCTCTCAGCACTTCTTCCGTTTGTTACCTTGCATGTTAGAAACATCATCTCTGAGTTTGAATTCTTTAGTTCCTTGTGATAGTTGTTTTTGTCTCATTGATCGTACCTGTTGAGGGTATGCAATATCTTAAAGTGATGTCTTCATTTATATCTTGAGTCACAAATTTAACCCCGTGTATGTCCTACCTAACTTTCTTAAGCAGTTTCACCAAAATCAAATCAGAAAATGGATTTGACCTCTTTTACAAAGTTGATACGCATGTACTGCATTCATTCAGCCACAAAAGCACTTATCTTCCAGCTTCTGTACAAAGCTCTGGGGTTACAGTAGTCAGCAACGTAAGCATCATCCCTGTATTTGTGTAGCTTAAACTTTGAGATCTTTTCTTTCCTCAGTCCCAAAGATCACTAGCTGTAGGACTAAAAACACAAGAGTTTTCTAGCCTTCAGATTTCTAACTCAAGCTCTAGCATTTTTAGAGAATGTTTAGTTTTTTTCTCCAACTATGTCATTTATTCCACAGTTAATCATCAAAAGTGGGTAGTAATTTGTGGGCTTGCTGAGTCTTGTTAGGCTCTGCCACATGTTGAGTATATGTTTCAAGACCACAAACCTACTCAATGGCTTAGTCATAACTGTCAGCTATTTCCAAGCCCCTTACCAACCACCCTCCTGGGTCTCCTTTTTTGGAAACACTTGCAGTATCCTTCCCACTACATGAGCCTTTAAATTCTCCTGAGCAGCCAGTATAAGATGTCCTTCTTTGGCCCTCAATCAGGAGGACAATCTGTTATGTAACCCCTTTTAACCTTTCCTTCTTTGGTGAGTTCGTCTACTCTTCTACTCTTACCGCTGATTTCCAGAATTCTCACCCGTGGGTCACTGATTTCTTCAGCTGTCTTTTTAATTGAAGAATTTTATTTAAGAATTTTATTCTAAGGGTCCATCATCCTCTCTGATAAGGGTGCTGGGATAGCGTCTTTTCAGACATTCTTAGCTAATGGACTCCATACACAGCCAGTGTATTTGAATTCTCCTTAGGAACTTTGAAGGACCTTAGTTGATGCTCCGATGAACTAATTCACTTCACTCTCCACCCCTTCTTCTCATCACTAGAAAACTCTTTCTGAAAAATTTTCAAATTAAATTTAGAATAACCAAGTTGTTCATCATGGAGAGAATGAGGTTGAGAGATACTGCTGTGAATCAAGTTTCTGATATATGTAGGAATCAATAAAATTGAAGTTGGTCTGTTGAAAAGGGGTAGAGTTTTGCTTCTTATACCTGTCTATGAAAAAGAACACACTTTTTTTTAACATTTGGAATCAACTGGATCGCCTGTTCAATGATCAAAACTGTTGCCTGGTAGTAATTATTGTATTCTTTGGTAATTATTTATCAAAGATAATACAAAGGTGATATCAATAATCAAAAGGGAGACTGATAATGTTTTTCAAAGAATCTTCAAATCCTAAGTAGTTGTTTGAAACTAGCAGAGAACTCAGCAGTCACCAGAAGGGAAAAGATGGTGTTGGAGCAGTCTAATGGAAATCGATATGTAAAAAATCAATCTGTCATTGAGTTGATGCCAATGCACAGAGCTCCTACAGGAAAGGAAAGAGCAGCCCTATGCTTTTGTAAGACTGTAACTCCATGGGACTCACAGAAGAAGGTCCTTTCTCCTGCAGACAATGGTTTTTGAACTGCTGACATGTTGATGAATAACCATTACATTCCTAGAGCCCCTAATCACTGAAAGAAGCTAAAAAATTTTCAAGAGTTTAGTGAACAGCATAGGGATGGCCATTTCTGGCCCCCTCTGGCTTCCCTATTGCCATGAACAACAACCAGACATATTTCCACACTCCATCCTTCTTTGCCTAATCTGACACCAACCATTTCTCCCATGGCACTCATACACAATAGTTACAAGTATGGGTGTTTATTAGAGGAGTTAATAGGTTACCAGAAGTCAGGATAATCGAATAGTAATGATAGAATCATTGATCAACAACACCCTTCCTCAGTTAACAGCCAAGTCCCTCACTAGTCTTTAGCTTGTCAGGCTCTGTCCCAACTTACCTGTCCCTCTGTCTGACAGTTCCCTAGAACAGGGTTTAGATGAAGAGTAGGTACCCTGTAGTCATGGTGGCATTCCTCTGAGTCTCTGTGCCATAGTCTCTGATGCTGTCTTAGTCTCTTGCCACTTCACAGAGAGATCGAGAATGTGCTCTTCTGCCCTGGGCTTTCTATCTGCTGGAATTGCTCTTATATGTAGAGAGGTGTGGTTTTTTTTTTTTGGCATCACTGCCCTCTGGTGGTCATGGGGAGAGGTGTGGTTTTGATGGAGGTGTGAATTTTGTCCGTTAGCTAAGCATATCCCTAAAGCGGGGGTGGGGGTGGGGAGGTGCGGGGACAAATGAAGGGTGGTGTCTTAAGTCACATGCTCCAGTAAAGTAGTGTCAAGGTACAAAAGGGTGTGACTTGGTTCACATCCTCTACTAAGGCAAGGATTTAACCCCACTTAATCCTGTCCATTAGTAAACAGATAACTCCCTCCAAAATGGGATTATCAAAACAGGCAGAGAGTTCAGAGTCATAATGTACCAAATAAGGAATTATGGCTAGAAGAACCACAGGAACTCACGGTATCTCATAGGATAAAATATTTTGTGGACAACTGTGGAAGGGACAAATAAAAACATTTTATGAAACTCCTGACTCAATGATACTGTAAAAAAATTAGATCCAACTGCATTTTGTAAACTCTTAGATGACCTTTCTGGCCTGTCAAAATCAGTGGATCAAATTTTAATGACTCTCAGATCTATTGATGTTTCATATACTGAACTTTCATGGTGAAATTAGAGGACAATTAGCTTCAGTCCAAGTCTTTATTCTGATTGTCACAACTTTGGGTCATATAATTTTTATTTCCACCTCTCTCTCTGCTATTTCTTTAGAAATAAAAATGTTTTAGCAAATGTCAGTATTGAGAGTTCTAGTCGATGTTTTCAGGGTTTGTCATTTTTGTTAGGCCATTAGCACTTATGTAAATAAGCAATTGACCAAGGAATTTCATTGACAAATATTGCTGGTCATTCACACCTCGGTGATTCATTGGTTGATATTGAGGATCATCCACAGCTACGGGTTTAGGCCTCTCTGCAATAGTGCTTTATTCCTAAGAAACAGGTTTTCCCAGCTCTTCCTTTTTGGCCCCTGATAAGTTACTTTCTTCTGATGAGTTTCATGACCTTTGAGTTCCTTGGCAAAGGGAAATGAAGAGTGACTTATCTGTGGGTAGCCACATAATGGTCCCTTGGTTATGAACTCATCCAGTGTTGGCCAGCCAATGTTTGTGTAATCGTTACACAGGGACTCGAACACTGTAGGTGCACTGAGAAATATCTGGGAAATGTAATGTACTTTAAATTACCAAGAAGTAATTTGATCTGAATAAGGCAACTCCAAAGAGAGCTCATTATGTTTCACCAAAATGCAATTGCAAACTGTAATTGGATTTCTTTTTAAGATGAGCAGCAAACTCAGGGAAGTGGTACATTTATCATTTTTTTTGTCAACCCCTTTCTGGAACTTGAGCAGTAGAGGCAATGGCCCCCAGCGTCACCTCCCTTTAGGTTCAGAGAGTCTCTATAACTTAAATAGAGTTGGTAGATTTTGCTGTCACGTCTTTCCTGTACACAATAGCCATTAATGGGTTTTGGACAGAAAAGGTAGTGTTCAGTGGAATTTTCTAGAAGATGAATCTGAGAGTCATGTTTAGAGAAGATTGGAGGGTAAGAAAAGAAGTCAGAGGAAGGTAGAATCTGAGACTGTGGCATTAGCCAAACTTGACAGGACTGGGCAAGGATTGTGGTATTAGAATGCAAGATGTGGGAATGAGTAATAATTCAAAGCAATTGTCCCCACCACACTTAATAACTAGTTGCATATTGAAGAAGGAAAGAATCCTGCATCAGGGAAAATGAGGTTTTGGGGGCAAGGTGGAGCCTCCATTTTCTATTTTATAAAAGAAAAATAATTGAACGTAAATGATATCCATTTCCCTTTCTGGATCTCATTTTTTAAAGGGATAAAGATTGGAAGGTGTTAGAGCTTTGTCCTTCATTTTCCCCGTCAGCAAAGAGGGAAATGTAGACTTTCTAATTGGTATCTCCTGGCTTCTCACTGGACCCTGGATACATTTCAAGAAGACTCATGGATAACTGAGACCACCAATTGTACCACCACATACATAGCCTCTTCTGATCATCTCCAAAGAGTTCTTATCTTAAATGCTTTGACATTAGGAGATTGCAAAAGGATTGAAAAGGATGTTGTTAGCTACCATTCAGTTGAGCCTGACTTATGGTGAAACATATGCACCAAACTGAAAAACAAGACTCACTGCCCTTGAGTCAAAGCTGACTCAAAGCAATGAACCCCTTGGGCTTTCTGAGACTGTCTCTTTACTCAGAGTCAAAAACCCAGTCTTTCTCCTGTGGAGCTGCTGGTTTTGAATTACTGACCATGTGGATGGCCGTCGAATGTGTAGCCACTACACCACCAGGGCTCCTTGAACTTATGCATAATGGAACAAAATACTGTCAGATTCTGCACCGTCCCAGGATCAGTTGAAGTTCTGACCATTGTGATTCATGGGTCTGTATTAGCTGATTTCACCAGGAGTACTCCAGGTCTTTCTTCCTAGACTATCTTAGTCTAAAAACTGCTGAAACCTGTTCACTACTGTGACCACACACGTCTCCACTCACAGATAGATGGGGGTCTACATTTGGAGATTCATTGTTTGCAGATCCATTGGGTCGTGCATAGGTCTCTTGAATGAAGAAATAAAAAGTTCTGCCATCATAACACCAATGTCTTATAGTAAGGGATAATTAGACAATCACAACTAAAGAGCTTGTCTCAGAAATGATAGTATTCAATAGCTGTCCATCAGCCCAGTTTCCAGAAACATCCACACTTCCTTCCCACTTCTCACTAACACTGTTTAGGCTTGGAAACATCAGAGATGTTAGTGTGCCTATTTCATCGAGGAAGGAAATGTCACCCAGAACAACACAGAAGGTTGTATGAGCTCACACAGCTCCTGAGTGGTGGAGAAAATGGAATATGGTCATGCAAAGTCTATGTCCAGGTTACTTTCCCCATGTTAGCAAGTCTGTGGAACCCTGGACAAGAATAGAGTATTTGGCTGGCGGGGGGCGGGGGGGGCGCTGTTGGAGCTTGAAGCCATTCAAATGTCATTATCTGGTCTTGTTTTGCTATTTCCAAATCTAGGTCCCACAGCCGCCACATTTTGAACAGTTCTGACAATATTCTACCTAGTCATCCATGGCAATAATGATCGTAACCGCACTCTCTCCCTGCCCGTCCCCAGGAACATTCAGTGTACTAACGTTGTTAATTAATCTTTATGACACACCGGCAAAGGAAGGAGATTGTAGGGAAAAGGTCCCACTTGACCGACTGGGAAGCTGAGGTAGAAACAAGGTGCTGGAGCAGCCTCAAGGTCGGAATCAATCAGCAGAGCTGTGAGCCAAAAATAGCTTCTTTAAAAAAAAATTTTTTTTTTTTTTTAATATTCCAAGCTATGAAGACCACGGTGAAGGGCTCTCACAATTCTCCTTAGAAGATTATTGTTGGGGTACCAGGAATATAAAAAGTTGCTGCTTCAAAGCCAAGCTTTTTTTGCCTTGGCTATTTCGTCCTCCCTCGAGTTTGCCATTTCATTTCCTTTGGGGTGTCTCCCATAGTGCCTCCACAGTGACCCCATCTTTCTTCTTTCTGGGAACTGTTTAACTGCCCTGTGGAGACGGCAGCTCTGCTAGTTGGCGTTCTACTGAGAGCCTATTGCTGGCTGTTCAGACCCACACAGGGGTTTGATGAAAGAAAGACCTGGCTGTCAGCTTTTGTTCAGATTACAGCCGGAAAGACAAAGACAAAACAACACCCTGAGGAACT
>PVJH01033264.1:0-21743 GCA_004026705.1 Nesogale talazaci
CTCGATATCTGCTCCCTTCTGCCCCTCTTGATCACGCATGCTGGTGTGCTTCTTTCATGTGGGCTTTGCTGTTCCTGCATTGAATGGCGACTCAATTATCTTCAAGTCTTTGAGACTCCAGGTATTCAATCATTTGGTAGCTGGGCACCATAGTTTCTTCTACTCTATTTACCTCTGTATCCATTTTTCTTCAGCGATATCGGGAGTCAATTTGTCCATTGATTTTGATTTTTGTTCTTTGATACCTGATTGTTTCAGGACCTCATTATCGCACAAGCAAATGATTTTCTTTGTGGTGGGTTTTGTTGCTTCTGAGCTAGATGGCTGTTTGTTTATGTTCAAGCCTTTAAGACCCAGGATGCTATATCTTTTGATAGCTGGGCACCATCTGCTTTCTTCACCACCCTTGCTCATGCTCCTACATGTCCTCAATGGGTACCTTGGAGATGTGTGCACACAGTGATATATGTTTGTTTATTTGTTTGTTTTTCCCCCATTTGATGTCTACTGCCTAGACCTTTCACCACTTTCACCACCATGTGATCACGCTGGCTGTTGTGCTTCTTCTGTGTGGCTGTGGTCTCTTCTCAGGTAAATGGTCTATTGTTTATCTTCAGGCTTTCAAGACACCAGATATATCCTTTGATGGCTGGGCATCATCAGCTTTCTTCACCACATTTGTTTGTGCACCCATTTTACTTCAGTGATCGTGTTGGGTCAGTGAGCCTCGAGGAATGCCAGATTCATAGAACAAAGTGTTCTTGCTTTGAGGGAGCACCAGAGTGAGGGCCCAAGGTCCACTTGCTAACATAATATTTGGCCTATAGATATGTTCTTAAATTTATTCCCACCTTATAATAGATAGCTGTATCTATGTATGGACATACCTATGTTTAGACCTCTGTAAGTGCCCTTTGCCTTCTAGCTCTCCCTCTATTTCCTTCCATCTCCGTCCTGTCCCACCATCATGTTCCACCTTCATTGGCACTTCATTGTTTTCTCACAGATTCCTTGCTTAATCCTGACCAGACCTCCCACACCTTCCTTCCCATCGATTCACCACCACTTGTTGCTCCCCCTCCCCATCCAGGCGTTTGTCCCCACCCCCTTCTCCTCTCCTCTCTCGTGCCCCCAGGAATCGTCTGCCCAGTCCTTTCTGTGGCACAATGGATCTCCAGAGGGATGTATTCCTCTGAGCATCATGTGTTAGCGTGGAGCTTGGACTAGCTCTCTTCCTCTTCCTCCCTTCTCGTCTTTGTCCCTGTGGGTGTGGGATGCTGGCCCCTCCCACCCCGTTCTCTGCCACGCCCACTACTAGAGATGGAGTCCATCTGACTCTGGTTGCATCAGGCTGTATAGCTTCCTTTTCTTGCATCCTTCCATGCTTCCACATTGTCTTCATGGTTGGGTGCTTCGTGGTAGGAACTGTTCACCCACTCCGATTTCTGTGGAGACAAGACCCGTACCCCCCCCCCCGGGTGGATTAGTGCCTCATTCCCTCTGTTATTCTTTCACTTTTGAACTCCTTTTAAACTCCCCTCCACCCCCTCATCCTTCCCCCATTACTGTGTTACATCCAACGTGTACCTCCCTGGGTTTGTACCTCCCTCCTCCCTTTATCCTATCTCTTCGGCCAGCTATTATGGTATAGGAGTCTTCTTTTTTATACTCACCATACTGTTTCTACTTACCTCGGGGGGCTCATGCATTACTTATCCTTTTGTGATTGACTGGCTTCGCTTAGCATAATTTCCTCCAGTTCTTCCCACGCAGAGATGTGTTTCATGTGCTTGTCTGAGCTTTTGAGTGAGGCATAGTACTCCATTGTGTGTATGCGTCAGAGTTTGTTGATCCATTCATCTACTGATGGAAATTTAGGTTGCTTCCAACTCATTGCGATTGTGAATTGTGCTGCAATAAACATTGGTATGCATACCACTGGCTGTGGTTTATTTCTTGCCTCTTCTGGATATATAGAGGGATAGCTGGATCATAGGGTAGCTCAACTTCCATTTTTATTAAGTATCGCCAGACTTCTTTCCATAATGGCTGTACATATCTACATGACCACCAACAATGTAGAAGTGTTCCTATTTCGCCACATCCCCTCCAACATTTGTTGCACTCTGATTTTCTGATCTGGGCTAGCCTCAAGGATGTTTGATGATATCTCATGGTTGTTTTTATCTGCATTTCTCTGATGGATAATGAACGGGAGCATTTTCTCATACGTTTATTGGCCATGTAGACCTCCTCTCTAGTGAAGCTTCTTTCATTTCTTTTCCCATTTCTTCAAAGGGTTATCTGGTTTCCTCTTTTTGCAGGAAACAAGGATATTGTAGGTTTTTGTAATAAGCCCATTGTCTGTTGTATCGTTACTAAAAATCCTCTCCCAGTCTGTGGGTTGCCTGGCTACCCTCTTGGTAAAGTCCTTTGATGCACACATGTGTTTTATTCTTAATAACTCCCATTTGTCAATTTCACGTTCCTCTTCATGTGTACCCTGTACTATTGCAGTTAGCCTTTGTATTCCCTGGGTCAAGGTTCTTAGATTTTCCCTGATTCTCTTGCTAATGGTTCTGATAGTTTGTGGTTTTACTTCCAGGTCCGTGATCCACCTTGAGTTTGTTCTTGTGCATGGGGTGAGGTAGAGATCCTGTTTCATTTTTCTACATGTAGATTTCCATTGTCTCCAGCACCATTTGTTGAAAAGGGCATCACCCTCCCACTTGATGCTTTTGGGGCCCTTGTCAAAAATCAGTTGTCTATATGCTAATGGATTTATTTCTGGGTTTTCTATTCTTTTCCATTGATCTGTGTATCTGTCATTATGCCAGTACCATGCTGTTTTGACCACTGTGGCTTTGTATTAAGTGTGAAAATCAGGTAAAGCCAGCCTTCCGACTGTGTTCTTATCCTTGAGGAGACCCCTGCTAGTTCTGGGCTTTTTCCCTCTCCATATGAAGTTGTTTGTCAAGACTGTAACTCTTTATGAGAGCAGAAAGCCCCATCGTTCCCCCATGTGTATGTCAGGTTTGCACATATAAATTTGGCTACACTATCATCGAGGCTGCACAAATAAGTTTGGGGCCCTCCATACAGGTGAGTCATATAAGGGAGTTGTTGTTTTGTTGTTGTTGTTGTTGTTGCTAGGTACCATCAAGTTAGCTCTGACCCATAGTGACCCTGCACTCAACAAAATGAAACAGTGCTGAGTTTCATGCCATCCTCAAAATTGCTCCTGAGCCTAAGGTTGGTGCTGCACCTTCTATGTCAATCCATCTGGTTGAAGACCTTCCTCTTTTGAGCTTCCCCTCCGCTTCCCTGAGCATGGCATCCTGAAAGGACTTGTCTCTCTGGATCACATGCCTAAAGTATGTAAGATGAAATCGCATCATCCTTGCTCTGAAGAGCTTTCCAGACATACTTCTTCTGAGACAGACTGGTTTTTCCTTTTAGTAGTCCACAGTATTTCCCATATTCTTCTCCAGCACCACAATCACCTCATTTGCATGTGAAAATGGACACTGCATAAAGAAGACCAAAGGGAAAAAAAGCAAAGAAGAAGTATAAGGGAGCTAGGGGAGGTAAAAAAAAAAAGAGGGCAACAGCTAAGATATGGAAAATAAGCTCATGAGATAGAAAGATAAACCCCAAATGGCTCACATTTTTGTAGAGGTGTGCGAGTTCCAAGGTTTGGCAAGTTTTAAGTTTCAAGGTCAGATGTTAGGCTGGAGACTCCTTCTGATGTGAGTGACTGCAGGGGTCTCACAAGAACTGTACTTTGTTAGATTAAACTAATCCTATTTTATAGGTTTACATGGAAACACATGAACTTCACATCAGAGTGACCTGAACAGAGGCCGCATCGAATTACTCAAATATGACTCCATTCTCCCTGCTTGTCCATCGGGCTCAGGAATCCAGAACTGGAAAGAACATGGCAGGCTTGCGACTGCAGAGGACAATGACGCCAAGGTCGGCAGCTCAGAGTGTCATTTAGGAAGTCAAGTGGAAACATTGCTGTTCCAAAAGGTTGCTTTTGTTCTTAATAAGAAATCTCACAACGCTCAAAGTCAAATTGCATTTGGAGCAAGATAGTCTATTGCACCAATTTCTGGAGTTGGTAAGAGTGGTAGTTGCGTAATCATCTGTCAGTTTGAGAGAATTTAAAGTGAAGGTATGGAGTCTAGCCTATCAATCCAGCCATAGTCAATAAGACCCCTGTGTGGGTATGGCCATCCCCTGAGGATTCTGGGGATTCCGCTATTTCTCTTGGAGATGGGAGGCACACACACACACTCTGCCCACTCCCTGGGAGATATTGCATCTGACAAAAAAAATGGAACTATACTAATGCTTTGTGCTAAAGCATACACGTGGAAACCCAGGCCAGAGCTGAGATGCTTACAATGCCACTGGATTGACATAGCTTCTCATCCACTAACCTGTTATCTTCCTGGATTTGGCACCATTGCATGTGTTTCATGAGTCTCAAAAGAACTTTATGGATTGGTATTGGACATATGACCTAATATCAGACTTATGGACTTGATTGGGAGTGGACTGGGATGTTTTCTCAATATTTAATTGCTCTTATATATAAAACTCTTTCTTGTACACCTATGAGTCTTCCTGAAATTTTTTCTCTAGTCTTCTCAGACTAACGCAGTAATGAATATTAAAAGTACCATGGATGCCAAAGAACAAATAAATAGGCCTTGGAAGACCTCAGCCATAGCTCTCCTTAGAAGCAAAGATGGGGAGACTTTGTTTCACCGACTTTTGACATATCATCATGAGAAACAAGTCCCTGGACAAGGACCTCATGCTTGGCAAAATGAAGGAGCAGCATAACAGACTGCGGCCCTCAAAGATGTATACTGACACCACATTTGCAACAATGATGCAGATGGTGAAGAACAGAGCTGTGCCTTTGTATATTATACTCAGGGTTGCTATAAGTAGGTACTGATGTGATGGTGACTAATCACAACCACCATCACAACAGGAGAGGAATTTAAATAGAAGCAGCCACAGAGAAGAGACTGGCGAATTGCTGGCTAGTGTGATGCTGCGTAGACATCATTACTGTTTACAGGCAACTTTTCATCCAAACAGGTGCTGAATACCAGCAACTACCCTGGAGAAAGGTTGTTCCCACTTCTCTGACATCCAGATGCATGGTCAGAACATCTTCTCTCCCACCAGTGGTCAGGGATACACCTCTGCCCACTACACAGCTCATGCTTGACCTGAGCCAGAGTCTATCCTACCAAGTAATGAATCGCCATCCCTGTGTCTGGGTGCACATGATCCCTCCCTCTTCAGAGCAGGAGAGCACATTAAGGCCAGATCCCTGGCTACCCAGCTGCCTTGCACTGAACACAGCGAACAGTCTGGGAATAACATCTCATCCTCAGCTCCTCTGCACCCTCTGAGAAACACGTTCTAGCCTCAGCTACCATCAGAGCAAGCACAAACTTTCTGATCAGGTGCCTTGACCCCAGTGAACTATCCCCTCCTCCCCTACCTGTGAACTCCTTAAGTGCTGAAGGATGTTGACTCACACGTCTGCCACGGTCTTCTTTGTTGGCTTGTTTTTCCCTCCCTATCTTTGTTCTTATTTTTTTCTCTGTTTTCCTTTTTTGTTATTTCATCTGTTGTTTTGCCTTTCTTTGATCTCTCCCTTCTTTTTTTTTCTCTTACTATTTCCTTTACTGTCACTCCCCCCCCAAGTTTTACTTATGTTTTTAAAATGTTTTTCATTAGTTGGTATTTAATACATATATCACATCATTCTATATTTCAATCATGTCAGGTACAATTGCTACTGCCATCAGTTTCCAAACCTTTTTCTACACAGACTCCTTGACATTGTCACCCGTTTACCACCATCCCCACCACCACTGTACCTGATCACATTATTGTGCATGCTGTCACTACAGGTTCATCAATCCTGGGTTTCATACAACAAACAATGGAAAAGCATATAACACAGCTTCAGTAGGGTAGCCTCCATTGACATAACACTTCAGAGATACACTCTACTATGAACAAAGGAAAACTGTACAAACATGACAAGTAAAAAAAAAAATCTAGAAACCAGATTAGATCTTTCTTGCACCATAGTGGGGGAATCTGCTGACAAAGCTTTGACTGTTCAGGACAGATTTATACCTATGATCTTTTCTATTGCTCTCTCCCAAACACTCTTAGTGACCTCTTCCTCCATTCTGTCCATTTTAGATAGGGGGAGTTCTCTGGAGCTTTATTTCCTAGGTAGTTCCACGAGTGAATCTTGGCCTCCCACTGTCATCCATCATCTTCTGCACCTCTGGTTTCTCACAACTTAGGCTCTGATAATGATCCCTCCTTCGACTTCAGATTACATGGATTCCAAACCTTCAGTGACTAATGATGGTGTGCACCTTCCATGTCATTGACATCTCACTTAGGCGGCTGCTTGTTTGGACAAAAGTTTTTAAGACCCCAGATGCTATTTTAT
Source organism: Nesogale talazaci (assembly GCA_004026705.1). NCBI lineage: Eukaryota > Metazoa > Chordata > Mammalia > Afrosoricida > Tenrecidae > Nesogale > Nesogale talazaci. Next base: position 6,509 of record PVJH01033264.1, read on the forward strand.
CTGATAGCCGGTCGCCATTTAAATTCCTCTCCACATTTTGCTGTAGCACCTGCATCTTCTGTGTTTCCTACCTGAGGGCAAGTATTGAACAAACTCATGATTGAAGCATGCTGTTAAGTTCGATCTAGGATTTAGGGGGAGCCCCAAACCCATTCCCAGATCTGTTTTTGTTTTCTGTTTAATGTAACTTGGGAGTTGGCACATATGTCCTATCATTCCATAATTCAATCATATCAGACAAAATTGTACAATTGCTTCCCTAACCTCTAATTTCTCATCAGAAACCATACAGGCAAGAATGACATATTTAAAATTCTGAAGGAAAATATTGCCTCCAATTAGTCATATACCTAGTGAAATTGTGCCTCAAATAATACAGAGAATTTAAACCATTTTCAGATAAACAGCAATTAAAGGGATTTGTGTGTGTGTGTGTGTGAGAGAGAGAGAGAGAGAGAGAAGAGGGCAGGACGGAGTGGAAAGATACCAACATACCAACAGAGAATGAATGGCAATAGATAACACCCTTAATTTAAGATGCGTGACAACAGCACCCAGAATTCAGTCCAGATATAAAAGTAAACACAAAAAGAGCGTCATATGATCATTTTTTTCTCGGCTCATTGCCATTCAGTCGATGTGGACTCATGACAACCCTAGATGATAGGGTGGAACTGCCTATAGCTTTCCAAGATTGTAACACTGGATGGGAGCAGAAAGCTCCATCACTCTGCTAGGGGGTGCTGGTGGACTCAAACCTGTGACCTTGCAGTGAGCAGCTCAACATATAACCACTACACCACCAAGGAGTGGCCCTAGTCTGTCCTTCAGAGCTGGAATTGCTTTGATGGCAGCGAGTGTGCTTTGAGTACTTTTTGCAACATGCTTGACTCATCAAAAATTTATTGTTTTGTGTGTGGTAAGATTCTTCTAAACTCACAATTTTTCAAAGATTTGAGAAGATGTCCATTTAACTTTTGTTTAAAAGTTGATATTAGCCCTAACCTAAAAGTTGTCCATTTCTATGTACAAGCAAAAAATCCATTTCTTAATAGGAACCTTAATATGGCTAAGACAAATAGCTGGACAAATGTCAATTTGATGTAGCATTCTAGGATGAACATGAATTGCGTTATTCTAAATTGGACTCAAAGAAAATTTATCTGTAGCCACTTAATGATCACATACCTGTTTAAACACACACACACACACACACACACATATAGCTTCATATATTAACTATAATTCTAGTAGCATCTTTTTCACTTATCTTCATACATGAGGGCTTCCTTTGACACTGGCAGGCAGCACCAAACTGTGCTACTTTCTCATTCCTAATCTCACATACTTCTCCAACTCTCCAGGATCCTGCACAGGAAATCATTATGTATTATAAGGTAACTGTTTAATTTTTACTTTTTCATTTCTATGCTTTATTCTTTGCAGTTATTTCGCTTCTCATTAACACCAACCTCCCTGGTGTGCTTAAAATAAAAAGTTGTGAGTGCAAACCAGTCTATTTTAGAGCTTAACAAGATCTTTGTAATACACTCTGGGATAAAGGTGTTTTAAGTATTGATAAAAGTAATTGCCATCAAGCAATTTTCCATAAATGGGACACGTAGGAGAGGTGAAATCAAAGAAATGATTTGTAAAATCTGCCTGAACAAATGAGCTTTAGGTGTCCCTTCATCCAACAGATGAAAAATCATTTCACTGTAGACCTGTAAGGTAAAAGTGAACAAAGTCTGGGTGCCTCAGGGACATGATTTTCGGTCTTCAAAGATCATAATTAAGACTTCAGATACCCTCCTAGAAGGAATTTACATCATAAGTGTGTATGCATGCAGGACAAGTTGGTTTTATGCATCATTCTAGAGATACATATGAAATATATTGTCCTAAATTTCATCCATTATGATCTAAAGAGAAAGAAAATCAATGCATGTGAATTGTGGTGCTGCTGAACAATATGGAAACTTTCATAGACTGCCAAAAAAGAACAAACATTTCTTTCTTGGAAAAAGTACAGCCAGAATGCTCTTTGAAGCAAGGATGGCAAGACTTATCTCAAGCACTTCAGATATATTATCAGAAGACGCCATTCCTTGGAGAAGGACATCGTGCTTACTGAAGTAGACAATTCTAAATACAATGGATTGACACCGTAGCTGCAACTATGGGCTCTAACATAATTGTGAGGATGGCAGAGGATTGGGTAATATTTTCTTTGACTGTAAATAAGGTCCCTAAGAGTTGAAACCAACTCAACGCCACCTATTAACATGGTTTCCCAACTAGCATGTAAAATTCCAAATAATTCTAGGATCTCATATGGAAGAAAAACTTTCATATTCATTACTATCAATGACCAGTAATTTTATTAAACAGGTCAAGGTTCTGTCTATGATTTATTCAATTCATTATTGACTAATCCAAGACTTGGATTACCCAAGAGGAACTTGCAGCCAAGCTTAGAGAACCTATTTCACTCACATGCAATTTTTATATGATAGAACAAAGTCTAAAATGGAAAGAATAAAAATTGTACATCAAATATACCTCTTGATTAAATTTGTCTAGCCTGTATCAGGCTTAGAGTAATAAAACTTTGGTTTAAGTACTGTCTCTAGAGTCTCACTATCTTATTTTGTAAAATCAAGACATTATATTTTATGATTTCTCAAAATCTCAAAATTGAATCCTACAATTTTAACACTCTGTGATTCAATTCTTTTTTCAAAAGTAGTATTCCATGGCTGATTTTTCAAAGACATATAAGAGCAGTGGGGGAAAATATAGTTAATTATATTGCCTGAAATAACACAAAATTTCCGAGTTGGGCAGGCATACTCAATTTTATTTGAGAAATTAGAAAGTTAACTATTATAATTTTATTATTTCTTGGAAGACAATACAAACAGGAAGAGAGAATAAAAGACAGTCCTCACTGTCTGATAAGAATGAACACATTTTATCCACGTACTTATTTCCCTCCATAGCTAGAATTTATGTTTCACCATCCATATTAAGATATTTTGTGTAGAAAAACTCAGAGACATTTTTCTTTATAAAGACATCATGCACAACACCAGCACTGTAGGAAATGCAATTAACTTTTCATATTGTCATTTTGATATGACATCTCCAGGTAAGTTCAGAGAAAACCATGATGACCAAATTGTCAGTAAGTTATCAGGTTCATAGGTGATACAAGAATTTGGTGGCACAAATGCTACATCTCTATTACTATTATAGCTTGACTGTGTTGGCAGTTCAAGTCCACCAGAGGCACTGCAGAATAAAGGCCAAGTGAATTATGTTTGTAAATATCGCAGCCGAGAGACAGAAAACTCAATGGAACAGTGATGCTCTGTAATACATAGATCACTTTGGATAGGAATGGACTCAAAGCACTCATGTGATTTCCTTTTCTTTTTTTTAAGCTCTAACTTTCCAGTTGTTAGATCAGAAATATAGCCTTACATTGGAGCTTTACAAAAAAAAAAGAAAAGAAAAATGAAACTAATTTGGCTACCAGCAACAGACACGTGATGGAACAACACTTGTCAAATGTCTACGTTTCAATTTTCTTTTACTCTTGGAAAATTTTTTTGAGTTTCCTAAGCATATGTGATAAATTACTTTAAAATTCCAAGAATCATATTCATGCTTTCAGTTAAGGTTAGAGGTAGCTTTTACTGATTCATCTCTGTTCTACCACCTTGAATATGTGGTTGTGGAAAACAGATTAGCCATATTCTAGTTTCCTTGTGTTCTATAAATTATCACTGAGGAAGCCAGAGAGCGAAGCTATTTATACATTGGGAACAGAGGGTCTCATGTTTGCCATAGCTGTCTCTCTCCAAGGACAAGGTTAATCCTTATACAAACAAAAGCACTTTGTTTCTACTCTGTCTTTATAAAAATACACTCTCTGAACCAGAATATCTGAATCAATCCAAGTCAATATGAGAATGGGGTGTGGGGGGCGTGGAGTCACCTATATAATACTAAATTCAAGTGTTTGATTAGGCAAAGCTTATGACAAATTTAACTTTCCATTTTTGACATTATTTCTACTCTCAGAGAGCCCTTATAGGACAGAATAGAATTGTCCTTGTAGGTTTTCAATAATGTAAATCTTGACGTGAGTAAACAGTTTCCCACTGAACAGAATACCTGGTACCCTTGAACCACAGACCTGTGGTTAGGAGCTCAATATATAATCCACTAAGCCATCAGAATAGACTTAAAGACAGAGAGCTTGATTTTATATCTACGATACATCACATCAATGTAAAAATGACCCAAATCATCACAAATTGACCAATAAGTACCATCACGATAAATAGGGAATATCTTGAAGTTGTCAAAGATTCTGTCTGGCTTTTCTCCACAATCATGTTGAGGGAAGCAGCAGTCAAGAGATAAAAAGACCTTTGCTTTAGCTAAATCTGCTGCATAAGACCTCTTTAGAAGGCTGGGCCCCGGTGGCGTAGTGGTTGAGTGTGGGACTGCGGCCCACTGGTGTAGCGGTTCAAATCCAGCAGCAGGAAGACTGGGTAGTTCCCACAACCACCGGAGGGCAGTGATGCCTCCCTCCCCCCCCCCCCAAAAAATAAAAGACCTCTTTAGAGTATCGAAAAGCAAAGATCTTAATATGAGGACCAAGGTGTGGCTGACCCAACCCACAGAATTATTAATTGCTTCATATGTATGTGAAACATCGACCTTGAATAAGGAAGACCAAAGAATCATCCATGTATCTGAATTGTTGTGTGGGTGAAGAATATTGGAAAGTTCATGGACTATCTAAAGGACAAATAAATCTTAGAAGTATAGTCAGAGTGCTCTTTCGAGACAAGAATGGTGAGATTTCGTCCTCTTACATCTTGTGGACATGTGGATCAGAGAGACCAGTTCGTGTACTAGAACATGTCTAGTAAATTAGATGGGCAGCTGAAAGGAGAAAGACCCTCAAAGAGATGACTTGACACTGACTTCAACAATAGGCTCGCACATATGGACAATAGTGAGGACAGCAGTGTTTCATTCTGTTGTGCAGAAGTCACTATGGGTCGCAACTGACTTGATGGTACCTAACAATGATAGCAACATGAAAACAAATGTACGGGGCAAAACCAAAACCAAAGCTTAGTGCTTGTGAACCGTTCCAATTTTCTGCTTCTATCTGAAACATGGATAACGAACCAAAAGAATAGCTATGAGTTGGCGGACAGGCAAAATTTTTTGTGTAATTGAGTAACTGATCAGGAGGTCTGGTTGCAAGCTGAAAATGTAAAATGAAAAATGCTTCCCATACTTCCTTAAAGCTTAACAGTCTAAAATGCAATGACATCCTTAATTGGACCTTCTTACTGGATTGTAACAAAGAAATTCAATTAAGCACAGTTTAGTCTTGTCTAGCCAGCCCATTTCTCTCTGGATATCTTTCCTCCCCCTAGTGTTTACATCAAAAGAATCAATCAGCTGATAACCTTAGATGTTTTATTTCAACATCATGAAGTGTCCTTGATACCTAGTGCTGTCAAAAATAAACCATATATAAACATAAACATATACATTTCTATATAGAATACACACACACACATATATATATAAAACCTCAAACATTATTTAGTCATTTCAGACTCATGATAACCATATAGGACAGCGTAGAAGTGCTCTTCAGGGTTTCTGAGATTGTATATCTTCACAGAAGATTGTAAATCTTGTAGTTTCATCTTTCTTCTACTGAGTGGCTGATGGTTTTAAACCACTGTCCTTGTGGTTAATAATCTAATGCTTAGCTCACAATGCCACCAATGCTCCTTATAAATATATAAAAAAGATTTATTTAATAGAACTGGCTCATTCCATTGTGGGGGTTAGAAAACACAAAATGCCAGGTCAGGTGGCAGGCCTGAAACTGACAATGTTTTAAATTGGAGAAAATTCAGGCAGGATGGTTACTTGCAGTCTTGAGGGAAATCTTTCTCTGATATTTTTGCTCCTAAAGTCTTTAACTGACTGCAAGAGGTCATTCATTTTATGAATGGTAATCTTATTTACTTAGTGTTGGACCAAACAACTGAGCACCATAGAATAGTCAAGTTGACTAATAAAATTAGTCATCATATTTTCTTCATGTATTCACTTCCTCCTCTGTAGGAACCTAGAACCCATAGTCTCTTTTGCCGTCAAAATCTTTACGTATTTCTCCCATTTCTCTCTCTAACTCAGTCTCCTACAAAATTTCCAATCTTAATTAAATCAAACTTTGAAAGCAAAAGAAAAAACTCATTATCATGAAACAAAGCCCTCATAATGGAATAAATAAACAGAATAATAGCAGACAGAGAAAAGATTAGAATTAGCAAGGATTTCCTTTTACTTGAATCTATAATTAAAACCCTTGATAGCAGCAGTCAAGGAATAGTATGGGCTGAGCCCTGGTGGCGTAGTGGTTGTGCGCAGGACTGCGGCCCACCGGGATGGAGGTTCGATTCCAGCTCCACGGAGCAAAGGCTGGGCCTCCTACTCCCACCACCTGAGGGCAGTGATGCCCCAAAACAAAACAAAAAATATATATATTATGCTAATCAAGCACCAGAAACATGGGCTAGAAACATGGGCTAGAAAAGATCTCTTTAAATTGATAAAAAGCAATGGTGTTACTTTGAGGACTAAGATACATATGAAATAAACAATGGTATTTTCAATGATCTAATATATCTATGAAAACTGGAAAGCAAGTAAAAGATCCTAAGGAACAATTGATGCATTTGCATTATGATATTGATAAGAATATTTAATACCATATCATGGTATTTCAGAAGAAGCAAATTTGTGTTGGAAGCAGTATTGTCAACGGAAAGATGCCATCTCTTATACCTTAGCATGTGATCAGGAGATCAGTCCCGGGAGAAGGGCTTCAAAAGCGATGTTGAAGGGCTACCAAAAAAGAGGAAGACCCGCAAGAAGATGAACTGATAAAGTAATTGAAACAATGGGCTGCCATGTGGAAACGATTGTGAGGACAGCAGGGGACCTTACAGAGTTCTCTGACGGAGTCACTATGACTTCAATCAAGGAACCAAGTGGACAGCTTCTAACAACAACAAATAGCAACATACCAGATGTGGCTTCAAGCAAGCATTTTGTCCTGGAGAGAAATGAATATTTCTGCTGCCTTTGAATGCAGACTCAAAATTTTAAAAGACAAACAGCCCTACCCCCAAATAATGTTTATATATGCTTCTTCACCATGGAGATTTCACCTATTATTTTTGTTAGTTCTGCTTCTATTCTAATCCTATCTAAGCAGATGATTTTTCCTTAAAATTAGCCAAAAAATAGATACATCCCATAGAATCGCACACATCTTTAAATCTTGAAAACAATCATGTTACTCATATCTTTACCCTTCCAACAGTAAGCGTAAAGAATTCTTCAATTTTCCAAGGTCAACTCTTGAACATCATGTGTGCTAAATTTCTCTCTTGTTTTCTTAAGGATTTCATTACTCCAATTACTCATGCATTAATTTCTATTTCTCTACTGAATTACAAGTATTACCATGCTTTTCAAAAGTTTCCTTATAACACTTTACAATTACAATAAGAGTTATATGTGCTTTTACTAACCAAAATAAATCCAAAGATTTTTGCTTTCATGAAAAAAAGTAGAGAAGTAAATCTTGCATACAACCTTTATTTTGAAATGCAGCATGCATCGAAAACAGTCAGGGTAGTCTTGCTAGGCTCCTTCAATAAAAACCTCATTAACTGCAGTAGAATATTATCTGTTATCATGTCAGATGAAGCTCTCAGGTGGGAAGGCATTCAAAACAACACTGGCAAGCAGCTATCTCTTCAAGTATAGTATATCATAATGATCTGGTTAAAGATGTCAAGGCCTTCATTTGATGATGTGGCATGACTCAAAATAACAGTAAACCATTTCAAACAGACATTAGTATTTAAGACCTAGATTATACAAAGTAAGAATCTAGGAAATTTGAATTTGAGTAAAAAAAATGAAATGGAACACACTAAAAATGACACAGGGAACATTAAAAGATGATGGCAAGAGAAGTAGTATCCAAAATAATTGTAAAAAAAATAAATAACTGACCAGCCTTCAAGTATCGTTCATCAAGAACCAATGGCACTAATGAAAGAAATCAAAGTGCAGTGAAGGGTTGGTGAAACAAGGATCAAGAAATTGACAGAATACCCGAGAGATATTTCAAAAAAGATTCAACAATGGAAGCATTTACTTGACTATGCCAAGAAAATTGAAAAACAATTTCTTGGCCAATTTACTGGAATAAATACATACTTATAACCACTCCAAGAAAGGTGATCCAACAGAATTCGCAAATGATTTAACAGTACATTTATAGGATATGTAAAATAAAATTTTCTAAATAACTAAAATTGACAGCTGGGAACTGCCAGAAGTTTTAGCGAGATTCGGCAAAAGACAAGTAACAGAAAATCATTGCTGATGTCAGATCGCTCTCAGCTGAAAGCAAAGAATATCAGAAGGCAACTGACTGTTCTCATCATAACAAATTTTGGATACCATGAGGAAGAATGGGAATTCCCAAACATTTCACTGTGCTCTTATGAACCGGTATGTAGACCAAGAGGCAGTTGTTCCAACAAACAAAAAGATGCCATATAATTTAAAATCAGAAAATGTACATCAGCATTGTATCCTCGTGATATACATATTCAATCTACATAATGAACAAATCTGAGAATATAGGCTATATGAAAAAGAAAGTGGAGGGGCTGAGCCCTGGTGGCATAGTGGTTGTGTGCAGGACTGTGGCCCATGGGGTTGGCAGTTCAAATCCAGCAACAGCTCTCCAGGAGCAAGACTGGGCCTACTACTCCCACCAGGAGGCAGTAATGCAAAAAAAAACCCAAAAAACAACAAAAAGAAACAAAAATCAAAAAACATTACTAAAAAGAAAGTGTCATCAATATTGTAGGAAGTTTTTTTTAACAATCTTTGTTAATGAGTTGACACTACCTTGTTTGGTAATGTTTGAGAAGACTTGACACAGGATAAAGATCAAATAACACAGTCCATATTATAGGTTATTCCTCAGCAAAAATAAAATAAATGCTCCCAAAACTGCACTAAAAAGAAATATCATGAAAAAAGTAGAAAAGATTGAAGCAGTCAGCAATTTCCTTTTACTTGAATTCAGAATTAGTGGCCATGGAAGCCTAAGTCAAGAAAGCTAATGATGTGGTTTATTGAGCAAATCTAACACACAAGGGTTGTTTAAAGTGTCCTAAACAAACAAACATACCATTTTAAGGACTTTTGTGCACATGTTCCAAGCCATAATATTTTCAAGCCATTATTCATGTGGAAAAATGAGTACAGAAAACTGTGGAATAATTTATTCATTTTGGTTAGGGGATTGGGAACACATATTGGAAGAAAAAAAATCTGTCTCAGATGAAGTATAGCTAAAATTTTCCTTAGAAGCAAGAATGGTAAGATTTCACCTCACAAAATTGTAATATACTATCAGGAAAAGTGCCTTCCTTGAAGAAGTACATCCGCTTGGTAATTAATATAAAGGGTCCATTCAAAAGAAGCCCCTCACTGAGACAGTCTGGCAATAGTGACTCAAGCACTGGGCTCAAACATAACTCAAACATGTTTGCAAAGGTGACCCAGAAGCTGACCATGTTTTGTGCTGTGTATGCTACTCATACACTCTTACACTGCTACTCATATACAGTGTATTAGTAGGAACTGATTTGCACTCTGCCTGTGCTGTGATTAGAAGTGAATAAAATAATAAGTTCTCTGCAGCTAAAAAAAACATGCTATATATTAAATTTTATTATCTATAAGACTTAGACCTGAGTTAAAAAGAAAAAAAGAGCTTGATATATTTTCTGCTGAATAATTAAAACTACTTTTTCCACATATTTTCCAATATTTACTCTGCTATACCTAGATGACAGCCTCAAAAAATCCACAGGTTCTTCTAAATATACTTATGTCATAAATGTTGTATAATATTTCCTAATACTCTCTCTTCACCCTCTGATCTAAGCTGAGAAAATCTTAGTGTTTCAATTTTGTCAACATATTTTGCCATTTTCCTAACTTTTAATGCCCAGGTGTTAAATCAGTAAGCCCTGAGAATTATATTCCTAGAATAAGATTTTCCCAAAAGCATCTCACTTCTGAGACTGCAAATGGAAGCTTGATTGATTAGTTCCACTTGCAGCCTATGTTTGACTCTTTCTTTGCCATTTAATTTATGGTGTCATGGATCTATAGGACATGGTCCATGCTTCTATTTCAGAATTACTCACACGAGGCTTTTTAAGCTTATGTGGGTGTATATCCTTTTATCGTACTTATTCAATTTGTGTGCTGATCATGTCAACGAAGAAGTTGGACATATTCCAGAAGCTGACTCTTAGCAATTACCACCCAAGTGAAATGATAGGTTCAGCATGTTTAAAATATGGCATCTGGATTATAGGACTCTTTAACAATCTGGAATTTTCAGATGACTTTGATTGTGTTTGATGAAAGTGAAGACAATAAGGGAAACTGACTTTTCATTATAAAGAAAATATCAACACTCACACTTAGAACCAAAAAGTTATACCCTAATGAAAGTAGAACATTTTGAAGTTGACAGGAATTATTTGTATCTACAATCCATAAACATTGACGGAGCAGTTAAGAAATGAGATATTTATTTCATCAAGTATATCTACAAAACAAATAAACCTTTTTTAAATACACCAAAAATAAATGGTGATGGTAGAATATGTACAGATGTGCTTGGCACAATGGCTGGATGAATGGATTGGGATAACAGCTGTAAGAGCCTGAATAAAATGCTTTTTTAATGGTACTTTGAGGACTAAGGTGCACCTCACCCACAGCATGGTATTTTTTATGCACGTTACATAACTGTTGGACAATGAATAAAGATAACTAAAGAAAAACCCATAATTTGAATTATGGTGTTGATGAATAATAGGGAATTTACCATAGCATGCCAAAAGATGTACAGTCAGAATGCCCCTTAGAATTATGAATGATAAGACCTGTCCCATAAACTATTAGCATGTCATCTGGTGGGATCAGTCCATGGAGGAAGATAACATGGTCGGTGAGGTACTTAGGAATTATGTTAATTAAATACTCCTGGCCGAAGGTGAAGTTAAGCCTATGAATCAAATCACAGCCTGATGACACCCCTTTGTCACAGCATATTTTGCATAAAAGCAAAGCAAGCAGAGACAGATCTCTTTCTACCCATTTTCCTTCCTGCCTCCTGTAGCTCTGGCTGTCTTGAGGGGTGGCCCCTGGTGCCTTGTTCCCATTGACTTAGGACCCTCGTGACTCTGTACGCACCCAGCAGCGTGTGATTTCCCCGCTTCATCATTCTTCATCCCTGCAATGTGGCTATGGGGGTCAGAAGAGGGACTTGTAATCTAGCATAGGACTTAGGTGCTGGAGTTGGTCTCGGCTAAGATGACTCTTGCTATATAATTACTTCTTGATATAAAGATTTTTCTTATACATACCTGGCTTGTTTCTTTAAATAACCTGGCCTAACAGAGTGGGTAAAGCAAAGGGGCAGTATAAAAGAGAGAGATTGAGCCTGAAAATAGGGGTTCAGACGAAGCAAATATTGCTATGCTAACACAGAACTGGGTGGTGTTTCGTTCTTTTTTTCATAGGGGTGCTATGAGCCAGAACGTACTTGATGGCTCAATTACTTCTAATAACAATCAAAACAATAGTGCTTCAAGGGTGCTTATATTTTTAATTTCAGTCAGATAGGTGACATCAGTTTCAATGCAATAGTTCTAAGTAATTTTCTCTGAATGAAACTTTAAATATATGTATATATTTATCTACTATACCATAGATAAATGGCTCAAACAAAGGTGTGGTGTTACAGAGTCCAGGTTTTTTCCTCAATAAAAATTATTGGCTAGATCCTACTTGTGCTCCATTTTATGATCTGACACAATTGTCCTATGTGCTGTGCCCTAATCTCTAGGATTTTAATGATGTCGGATTAGAGGCAGTTATGTTAATAAAACAAGATATGTTCTAGAAGTACAGTCACATCCTGAGTAGATCCTGTTTTATCTTTAAAAGAGTTTTAACTTGTAAGCAGAAATTGGGGTAACACAATTCCACTAAAATCAAAGATTCGAGACTCCTTTTCTGAGACCCACCTTGACCTTCTCAATGCTGTGATCCTTCATTGCAGTGCCTCTTCTTGTGGTGGCTGCCCCCAACCATAAAAATTATTTTCACTGCAACTTCATAACCATAATTGTGCTGATGTTATGAAATAGGTGATGCCTGCAAAAGAGTCGTTCGATCTCCAGAGGGATCACAGTCCACAGGTTGAGAATTGCTGGCCAAACTCAGGTCAAGATTGATGTCAAGGAACATGGACATCTCTAAGGAATGCTAGCCACAGAAGTTGAAATGAGACGAGGATTTCTAGAATTGGCATATAAAGTTTTTACCTATGCCTGGTACCCTGAATTGAACTTCTGGTTTCATAAATTGTGAATTTAGGATTATTTTCCATTTTTAAAAGCCACCCACTTGTATGTCTGGTACAGTACTGGATAATTTAACCAGGTCATTTTGTTTTACTTTATTTTGATTTTGTAAACAAAAAGCTAAATGGCTATCATAGCTTGTTAATCACATCAGTATAAGCCCTATTAATTAGAACTAGACGCCTCAATTCTGATCTGGTGGCATAGTATGTGTAAGGCAGTGAGGTCAGCAGTTCAAACCCATGAGCCTCTCTGAAGAAAAAAGATAAGGCTGCTCCCTTAAAGATTTACAGCCTTGAAAAACCTATCTAGGCTTTCTACGAATCAGAATTGACTCCATGATAGAGGGTCCAGTTTTTCTTTTAAAAATGCACGATTGTATTAAATATTTAGAACAATGACATGATCCAGAGAATATCTTAACATATTATTTTAAATCCTAATGTGTACACAAAGCCTTGAGAAAAGACATAGATTCTTTCACTGAATTTTTAATTAAAAGAATAACAAGCAATTAAATTTTATGGTTGTGAAGGGATGGAGAACTGGGAGAGCCTCCTTTCTTTTCTTTTCTTTCTAAATATAAATCATTGCAATTGCTTTCAAAATAAACACAAACATGACTTGACAGCTTTATCAGTTACCATTTCAACCACAAAGATTTACAGTGTGGCCTGTTGAGAATCAGAAGTAGCTAAGGAACTCACTTTGGTAATGACGACAACGACATAACCTTTGCTGTCCCTGTGACATGGGCCTCACGGGGGGCATAACGAGGACGCCCTAAAAAGGACTACAGGCCAAACACTGCTTTGGGGCAAATGAATTATTTTACTTATGTTTAGCGTTGTTTCTACGTGATAAGTCATTTTAACAGAAATACATAATGTGTAAATTTATTTGAAATATACTACTCAGGAAATCAATGGTTTGGTTTTGCTGACATGGGGAGAGGTGACATCACAACTGTTTCACAGTGGATACTCAAAGCAGCATAAAGGAGGTGTCTTTCTTGGGGAACTAATTTTCTATTGACAACATTGAAAACATACTGAATCAGTAAATATTCGGAATGACTTTATTTGAAGTGAAAAGATCTCCAGGATAGTACTATGAATTATTTTATATAAGTTTAAACTTTGAGAATGGTTTTTAATATATCTTATTTCTTTGACCACCCCTGGGCCTACCACCATTTTTTCCTTGTATATTAGTAAGGCACTGTGCACCTTTCCACAATGTACAATGATTAATATTGTCAATTGATGGCACATTTGCTGAGAATAGGAGCTCCTTCCCAGTTAAATAGGAATGGGAAACACAAAGAGAATGCCTGATTCTTATTTTGGTTTGTGACTACTGTAAAAGCCCCAACTTTCCAAAAGCCATTATGCCTACATACATATTTTTTCTCTCTCTCTCCAGCAAGTGATGTCTGTTTGTCTATGCTACACTTCATCCCGTTAGCAAACTCGAGATGTAGAATAAGAATGAATTTTAAATAAATTAAATTTATTCTTGCCATTCGATCTTCTCCATCTCAAGGTAATTAGGATATATATCATATTTATGCTGCTATTTCAGTTTGTGTTATAGGGAATTTCATCATTCCTCAGGATGTCTTGATTTTATTTTTGCCAAGTGACAGGTTGACTTTGAAGCTCATCCAGATGTGCAGTCTTTAAAAAGCTACATTAGCACAGCTTGCCATACTTCCCTGAGATGCTGTCATTTTAATGAGCCCTTGAAATTGGCAAGTGAGTAAACCAAACCTCTTCTCCTTCAAGTGGAGAAGAATCTTTGTGCTGTATAGTAAATTGACAGGCATAGATTCTAACTTCTGCCCCATGTAATACTTGTTTAACTGTGTTTGTAATCATTATATATGGGGGAGCTTCTTTTATTAAGTGATTTATTCCATTATCTCACTATACCTTCTTTCAACTAAATTTGACGTACTCTGTGCTTTGTAAAGGATTGCTTCCTAATCTGTTTGGCAATAAAATAGCAGAGTATTTGTTTTCTCAGCCAAGTATAGAGTCTATGAAGGCCATATATAACCTCCTCAACCTACACAAGGGAAGGAAATGCATATTAATACCAGCCCATGGTGCAAACCTCATATATTCCTGCATGCTCCATTCTTCTTTTGCCCTATCCTAACACCAACAATTCCTCCTATCACACTCTACCTTTCTGTTGAGTCTGTGACCCATTGCAATAGCTGCACAGAATTAAGGTGGCATAGGAGCCCTGAGTTACGTTGCTGGCCATAAGGTTAGGCGTTCAAAACAACCAGCCACTCCTCAAGGAAAAGAATGGGGCTTTCTACTCCTATAAAGTGTTCCAGTCTTGGAAACTCACATGAGCAGTTCTATCCTGTCTTGATAGGGTAACTTTGAGTTGGCACCGACTCACTGAAGTGAGTTAGTTTGTTTGTTTGTGTGTTTGACTCACAATTTGGGGCCTTATTAGGAAAGCTCGCAGGTCACCACAGTTTCGTACCAATAGCAGGACGGATACGATGATTGGTTCACAGAAACACTTCTCCTCCAATTATAGCACACCTCTCTCCAGTCCTCAGCTGCTCAGCCATGTGAGCCCTTGACCTGAGCCTCCAGGCATGAGGAAGTCCCCTG